>CAUZXS010002780.1:5000-212500 GCA_963585895.1 Sepioteuthis lessoniana
ATATGAAAGGATTTGTGTACTGTTTTTATAGTTGTCCAGTGTCTACTGTTTTTTAAGTGTTGTAGACTAATATGAAAGGATTTGTGTGCTGTTTTTATAGTAATCCATTAGGCTTATTTTGACATTTGGTCTTTTATTGCCATTGTTTGGAACATGCAGTTTTTTAGAATTATATTGTTCAAAACTATGTCTGTATGAGTTAGATTTTTGCACCAAAATTAGTGCCCATATGCCTGTCATTTGTGTTCTATCTTTAGACTTGATACAAGGTTTATTTTGATTTATATTTTTTATTCTTTAAAGGGCATGACAAAGGCTTCCTGCAGATTGTTAGTAATTTATTTCTAATAATCTTTGACCATTTCACATGCTGTCTTAATCTTGTAATATTTTGATGTATTGTCATTGTTTTTGCTTGATTAGTGTTCTGTGTTTTATGGGATATTTGTTGATTTTGTGTTTTAGTAACAAGAGAATGTTATTGTTAGAGATTTTTTCTTTACCTTTGTTGTAAAGATTGCTTATCAATGCAAACAAGTGTAATCACATTGATAGCAATATTATCATATTTTTCATTTTTTACTATAAAAATATTTATCAAATAAGCAAAGGCATAATGGTTTCTTCAAGAGGTATAGAGATCACAAGGTAGGTATACTTTTTTGATGTCAGTATTAAATGTAATGATAGCATTCTGTTTTTTAATTCTTGCACAAATTTTGTTATAGGTAGAGTTTGTGTGCTGTCATCAAAATATTGACCAGATAGGATCATGGATGTCCTGAGCACCTGAAATGTAATTCAGTCCAAGTCCTCTTTCATAACATTCATGATAGATAGAAGTACTAATAATAAATTTCCAATGCAACCAGTCTTGTTTGTCTTTTTATAGCTAGTGCTGTCTTCAGCTGTCTGTGGAAAGATACAAAAATCTTAATTGCACAAGGTTGATAGGCTGTGGTTTTTATAAGCCTGGTTCCTAGTAAGTTACTGAACTCTCGAAATAACTTAAATTGAAACTGTGCTCCTCTATCAGTTGTAAGTACTAAAGGTACTCCGTAAATTGCAATCCAACCACTCAGCATAGTTTGGGCCATTATCTCAGCTGAAATATCTTTGATTGCTCTTGCTAATGGCTAGTTGGTAACTCTGTCTATGATGGTAAGGATATACACATATACCTAAGAACTTGGTAAGGGTCAGATAATGCCAATATGTACACTGTTGAATCATACATCAGGTGTGCTAAATATGCCTGTAGCTGATCTTGTGTACTTGTGTATTTCATTTTTCTGAGATGCTAAATAGTCTATGTCCAGATTCTTATGTCTATAGTCATGTTTGCCTAAATGAAATGTTCAGTGTTATTGTAAGTTTTCTTGGATGAGTCAATTCATGAAAATTTTGAATTGTCTTCTAAAATTGCTCATTTGGTTTAATCATATTTACCAACCCCTCCGCTCGGGCAGGATATGACACAAGGTAAAGTTTTAAGCGGAGTTTAAAAGGTTTGAATTCAGAGATTTCCTTCTCCTAGACTAGTTGCCTCATCAAGGCTGAAGAACCTAGTCTGCCCTACTATTTACCCATAGCTGGAGGGAGAATAATTGGATTCATACCTTTCCCAAGGATATTAGTGCTATGTGAAATGCAACCAGTCTCGTCCAGGATTTGAACTTGTGTCGCCATGTCCATTTCCTACGATGATAACCATTACACCACGGGCTCATTTGGTTTAATAGCATACCAACACTTGATGGTTTATTAATGCCAAATCCTGTTTATATTATATATATGATTTTTAAGTGAATAGTTTGTAGGTGACTTTATTTTTAAATGAATTAGAGGTCATTTGTTTACATACACTTAAATAGTTTCAGGTATTGCTATTCATTATTTGCACACAGTTAAATGCTTTTTAAATTGAGTGGGATGTATGGTCATGGTTGTGCTTGTGAAGTGTCACAGATGTTGCATAGCTAATTGAGATAGGTAATTCAACTAATTTGAGAGATGGGTTTTATTTTATCTGTTGTAGTGAGTCATTCATCGTTTGTTCATTGGCAATTAATTCATCATTTACAAAATTGGATACAACTGTAGCACTTAAAGGTGCATCTACCACTATGTTTTCTAGTCCAGACACATGTCTGATGCTTGACGAAAACACGGAGATGTAATCCAACAATCTGATTTCTCATGGAGTATACATGTCAGTATGTGTATGCAATGCAGAGATTAACGGTTTTTGATCTATAGAGATGTATTCACCCAACCCCCCACACGAGCAGGCCATTTTTTAAAAAATGGTATTTAACAGGTTTGAATTCAGAGTTTTTCTTCTCCTAGACCGGTTGCCATGCTAAGGTTAAGGAGTCCAGTCTACCCTGCTATTTACCGATAGCTGGAAGGAGAATAGTTGGATTTATGCCTTACCCAAGTGTATTAGTGCTATGTGAAATACAAACAGTCCCATTTAAGATTTGAACTCGAGTCACCAAATCTATTTCCTACGATGATAACCGTTACTGAACGAGCGCCTTGTGGTTAGTATATATAAAAAAATGTTTAAGTGTTGAACATGTTTAATTGAAAGATAGATTGCTAAGAGCTTTCTTGAAAACATTACTATACTTAGTTTGTGCATTATTCAGTTTAGCAAAGGAAAAATATAGGTGTAATTTGTTCTTCAAAAACTGTAGTTGATGAAAAGTCCGTTGTAAGGATAAACCCAATTTTATCGTCATTGTTGATGTAATTAAGTTTCGTAAAATAGGTTAATGAATATTTGGTATAGTTGAATTCTTCTAATGCCTCTCTTTGTAATGCGATATTTTTGTTTTTGTTCGTAAACATATTTGTCAAAGACAAAAGTTGAACAGTTTGGTATAAATCTCTTGTAATTATTAATGAAGTTAATAAATATTCGTCATTCGTAATTGTAGTTTTCCTGGTCTATTTCGTGTCTGAGGAAATGCAGTTAGGATTTTCTAAAAACACATAGGTAAACAAATTGAGTCAAGAAAGCGAGAGTCTTTGAATGGCTTGTTCTAAAAGTATATTGGGCTCTTTTCCATATCTCTGCTGGTGATTAAAACTTCATCGATGTAGGCATATACAAAGGATAGACTTCCAAATATTTAATCTATTAAACTTTGAAACGTTTGTGCTGCATTTCGTAGCTCTGAAAGGGATTCTTGTGAACTTGTATGATCCGAAAGTTGTAGTCATGGCGATTTTATGAATAATTTATCCAACCTCCCACCAGATCAGATGTGATATGAAATCATTTTAATATATGTGTGTGCATGTGGGGGGGCGGTCACGCACGAATTGAGACTCACACGTGGCTGTCATAAAAATGCTTGATCCCCTTGGTATCCTCCCTTTGAGGTGCTTCTGGCGCCAAGCGATAAACTTAGTCCTGCAAAGCAGGTATTGCCTAGGGGTAGGGAAGGCATAGCAGTTCTATGAATGTTCTCTTCGGCTACTGATACTTCATAAAAAAAAAAAAACTTTTACGAGGTTTAGTTTTGAACGTATGCGAATATCTTATAAATCAATTACACAATAATGTGTCAGGCTGAATATCAATAAGGGATTTTCTGTTGAAATCTTCACATGAACGCCATGTAGTTCCGTTTGGTTTGAGTCACCATTTGTAATGGTGATGACACTATGCTTTTGGATGGGCATATAATTTCTATTTGTAAAATTTGGTTCCATCATCTCGGTGTACAGTTTACAAGTTGTCCTGTTATTTTTTAAAATTCTTATATTATATACAATGTTTGGCACAGTACTTGATGCGGTCTGCGTGTTTAAAAGGTTGAGTGATTGCGACATATTTTTAAAGTAGTGCTTTGATATTATTGTTCTGTGATAGGGCAGTGCTAATTCCAGTTGATTGGTATCGTGAAAAATTCCTTAGACTGAAATTTCTGTCAAGTTGTCAAAAGGAGATTGAGTCACCATGTTGACTGATAAGTTGAAATTAGCAAAGAAATCTACACGTTCACTCTAGTGAAGATCCGCAAAAAATTCCGTCACATACCATCTTTTTTGCCAAATATTTCTATTTTAGTACCGTTAGCAACCCGTAGTTTATAGAGACCTGGTACTAATTTGGGTCCCAGGTTCGGTGATAAAACATTTATTTCTATGCCGATTTTCCTTTAAAATTATATCAGTAATTCTTATCCCGGATATAGAATAGATGACCTTTCTGTGACCATCCAGCAACAGTTGTCGTCACTACTGAATGGAATTGAAGTTTCCCAGGAAGTTATTGTTGATGAAGACACACGGTTTCACATATTGTCTTGCTTCTGTGTCGAATTTTTTATGATAATAATAAATACGGTGTTTTCGTTTTCATGCGTTTCTATTGGTATTTCTTCGTTTGCTTGTTTGACGTATATTTCTCTAATGAAAATCTATAATCCAAGGGGAAATGGATAAGATGTTTAAATTGAAAAGAAAAGTTCTTTGTATACAGCCGTACGTGAAAGAAAATGTTCTTGTAAAGAAAAATATTGTATGTAAACACGTGGAGTATATTGCTGGATATATTATAGTTACTCAGCAAGAATCTTGCTTTGTTCCTTCTGCTGTGTGATCTGTCAATGAATGATTGTGAGTTTGCCAGTGTTCTTGTGTGTTTGACAGCAAACTATAGTTACCCTGTCGGCTACATTGATATATCAGTGGATTGTAATACGCTTATTAGCCTGCCGACCGTATATCTTCTGTTGTCTACAGTAACTTCTTGGTATTTGTCGTGGTCTATCGTGGAAGGTTTCGTTAGCTGTTTTCATAATAATCCACTAAATTTTAGACATGGACTTTTATTACCATTGGTTGAAACATGCCTTTGGAAATCACGTGGTTTGTTTACAACAACGCCTGCGTGGGTCTAATTTTCGCTCCGAAATTGGCATCTCCGTGCCTGTAATTTCTGTTCTTTTTTAAAGACTTGGTGAAAGGTTTATTTTTATTTATCGTATTTTTTAAGACACGACACACAGTTACACATACACACATGATCAAGCACAGTGTCTTACAATGTTATATAATAAGTAAAGTTGGCGACCATCGTCGAAGGCGACCCGAAGGCTCCCTTTTCAATAGCAACTACACCGAGGTGTATGGAAAGGCGTCACTCCTTTCCCTGGATTGCTCCACTTTACTCTTGATCCATACCTTATAATGCTGAGTGTTGAGCAAGGCGAAAACAAGTACCATTTTTTGGGTCTTTGGTATGACTCGTCCATCTTCTCACAACGGTGGAATAAATGTCGAATGTAAGTAAAATAAAAATCTGAGGATGTTCATGTGCGGAGAGGGATAAAATTGTCCAATCTATCCGGTATTTTTAAGGAGTCAGACATCAGGAACTGACTCTAACCCAGCCCTATTAAGTTCAATCGAGAGGTGTATGCAGCATGGGCTCTGGGAAACAGCTGGAACTAAACAGTATACTTGTATACATACCCTTGGGAAAGGTATGAATTCAATTATTCTCCCACCAGCTATGGATAAATAGGACAGACTGATTTCTTTTGCTTTGGTTAGGCAACTAGTCGAGAAGAAGAAAAACTCTGAATTCAAACCTCTTAAACGCTGCTTAAAAAGTGACCTTGTGGCCCATCCTGCAATGCAGAGGGGTCAGTAAATACATACATGAATGATCAAATACTCCGTTCAAAACCGATTGATTGATTTTAACGACATATCAACCCGTGTAAAATTATTTTATGCCCTAAGTTTGGAAATCGTGTTCATTGTATATTTATATCTACATTTTTCTGTTGTTGTTTTTAAGAGTTTTTTTTCACATAGTAATATCAAGTATTCCTATCTAATGCAAATAGTTAAATAGTTTCAAGTATTTCTATCCAATACCAATAATTATGTAGTTTCAAGAAATCAGTTTCATTTAATAAGTCAGTTGCTTGCATACTGTTATATGGTTTCAAGTAACTAATAATAAACCTTAGTAACCAATTATAGCTTTAAACAACTATTGTAAATAAAAATAATGTACAGTTATTTGCTATCAAGTATTTCTATCGGATACAAATAAAGTTTAATCAGGTACTATCACTCTGGAGTAGAGTGAACCTGGGAGTGATGGCAAAGAAGGGGTACTCCACACTCCTCAGATCTCCAGGACTGGAGCCTCACCATCATAGCCAGGACACCCTCTTTTTTGATGGTGGTGGTGGGAGTCTTAACTCTTTTCAGAGGATACAATCAGCGCATTTTAGCCCTGCTTAAAGGGCGAGTTTAAAACTGAATAAAACTGACATTCACAATTCACTCTATGAGTCAGTTACGAAGTTAACTGTTTTGTATGTGGCGTGTGGAACAAGCAGTCATCTTTCTCACGCAAAATAGTCTAATTATTTCAATATATATATATATATATATATATATATATATATACCAGGACAAAAATATAAGACCACCCTCAAAAATGAAGAAAAAGATATTGTTTTTCAATTTTTAAATTATGAAAACCAGATATATGAAAGATAAGGCTTAAAGACAATTAATTCAAAATATGAAGAAAATTTCAATTCATTTCTATATGCATACTAGCATTTATGTTTAATTTTAAAATTTTGTTTTGACATAAATATACGACCAATGAGCAGAACTATCGAATATAAAGGCAAATTTTTCAATCAATATTTTGTAGATCCTCTGTTAGCTTTGATAACCGAAAAAAATTCAGCTTAGCATACTATCAACTAGTTTCTAAAGTTGAACCGAAGGTATTTTTCCCTATGCGCTTAAGATTGCGGTTTTGAGTTCAGAAATTGCTGAGTATTGCCGACCTCCTTCATAAACTTTTGCAACAATCAATCTCCACAAATTTTCTATGGGACTGAGGTCTGTAGAGCACGCTTGGTGGTCAAGAAGTATTTTATTTTGCTCAAGTAAGTACTTCTTTGTAATTGATGCATTGTGGATAGCAGCAATATCTTGCTGAAAAATCCATTCTTCTCTACCTAGACGACGCCCTTCTTGTGCGATAGATAAACCATTTAGCATCTTCACATAATCTGCTGCTTTTTGTCGACCACTGACAAATTGTAGTTTAAGTTTTCCTGAAAATGAGAAGGCCCTCCCCCCAGATCATAAGAGGTCTTCCTACACTATGCTTGTTGAGTAATTCTCTTCTGGAAAATTTTTTGCGTGCCAGTACTTCTAAAAGCCATCTGGACCGGCTAAAATGAAATTCTAAAATGGCTAAAATGAAATTCGAGAAAACAACTTTTCGCCATTCTTTAGCAATCATGGTTTGATATTGACGAGCATATTCCAGTCGTTTCTCTTTCTGCTTTATAGTTAACCTTGGACAATGAATTTCTTATGTTTATTTTTTTCGTTGTTTAAATGCCTTCTAATTGTTCTAGTACTACAAGGAGCATCCACAAAAGATTTCAATATTTTTTATATTGACGAAGTTTTCTTTTTTACTTCGCGCACAATTCTTCTCTTGAACTGTGGTGATAATTTTTCTGGCCTGCCCGTCGGTTTTCTTGTTCCATACTTATTTGGACTTTTCAAGTAATCGCAGAAAACGGTTTTACTGCGTCCTGAGGCCTTTGAAATTTCTCTCTGAGATTTTCCGATTCTTTTCAGAGCTGTAATCTCGCCTTTCTCATATTCAGAAAATTTAGATCATTTAGCCATTTATGTTTTTAGTATTTTATGTATTACAGTTTAAATAGCTTTTATATTACGTAGACTATATATAATAAAAATTTTCAATTAAATCAAGTCCCCTTTTCTTTATTTTCTTTTGTGCTCATATTTATGTCAAAAATAAATTTTTAAACTAAGCATAAATGCTAATATTCATATAAAAAATGAATTGAAATTTCTTCTTATTTTGAATTTAAATGTCTCTTAACCTTATCTTTCATATATCTGATTTTCATCATTCAAAAATTGTAAACAATATCTTTTTCTTCATTTTTGAAGTTGGTCTTATATTTTTGTCCAGGGGTGTATATATATTATCACACTATTTTGTATTTACTTAGCTCTCTCGCTCATTGTGAAGCCAGGTTTGACACAGGATCGAGTTTATTGCAAAAACCCTCACGTGACCTCCTAATGGTCCAGCCCCATTTGTAATGTGGAACACCACACTCATCGGGAACTGACTTTGACACTACCGGTTTCAAAGCAACAGGGGTAGATGCAGCCCGAAAGAGGGGAGGTGACTCCCTCACACCAGTTACAAAAAAGAGAAGCGTGTGACACTCATAGGATTGACCCCACTCAACCGTTCTATAGAAATCACACGCTGACAGATAATGAGTAAACTTGCTTTCCTTTATCACCGACAAAAAAGAAGAAAAAAAAAAGCAACAATTGGTTCATGCGACCTCTTTAATTGAAAAATTGATTTGAAAAAATATCTTGGTTTGGGGTAAATAAATGATCAAAATAAGAAAATATCTATTAATTTAACAATGCGAGTCAATTTTTCTTATATATAACCAACAGAAATGATCGCTATATTTTTAGCTGAATAATAGAAGTTTCAAAATGAAAGTTATAAAGAAATGAAAGTAGCTAAACCATTTTGCTTAATGTTATTCCTGAAATTGATGGGTGATAAACAAAGATCAGGTGACTGTGATATCAGGTTTATAAAATTGAGTTTATTTACGTTTCATTGTTCGTTTATTGTTGTCAGCCGGATTCTTGAAAGAATTCTAATATTTCATCGATAAATTTATCTTAACTAGTGTTAGATTTTCTGATATTAATTTTTTAAATTTTATTTTACTTCTCGAAAAACTTCATTTTTGAGTTTGTAACAAGACTATCCGTTGACCCATTAGGAGCTCGTTGTACCAAACGGTCCATGAGACTTCTGAGGAAGGATTGAATGATTCTAATTAGCATTTTATAGTTCCCGTTATATCGAGAATTTGGATGCTTAAAAACTGACGTTTAGAGGTAAGGGTTACTACAAAAAAATCAAATTGGACTGGAAATTGCTTTATTTTAAGTTAGAGTATTTCAAGTGTATTGCTCTAATAAAAACAACGCAATGATGTGTGGTTTTTACTAGATTAAGGTTAAACAAAATACTAGTTTTAATTTAAGTAATATATATCCCACCCCCTGAAAAACGGCATTTATAAGTGTCGTTAATGATCTATATTGGAAAGAAAGAATGAAAAATATAACAAAAACAAAAATCCAACAAAAAACGAACGATTAAAGACAAATACGAATGAATAAATAAATAAATAAATAAAATACAACTTCATCTTTTTATAATTATTAACATCAGAAGAAAATATAGATTTCAATAATGTATATATTCTGAAAAATAAATCTAACCAAAAACAAAAACACGAAGATTTTGACACTCTTGACAAACAACAATAATAATAATAATATATAATGCTTATCTTATACACCGTACGGACATTTTACTAAATATTAAAAAAAATAATTTTAGTCTTAAAGGATTTGTACAAAAATAATTAGATTTTTACAATGAATAATCAATTTCATTTTTATTGGTCTGGATCGATTTAAAAAGTTATTCTATTGGAACGAATTGTAGTTTTTTGATGATTTTTTAAAAGTATTTTCTTATGGTGAAAAAATAAAGAAGAACTTATGTGATAACATTCATAAAAAATAAACTAAATAAGATTAACATTGTTTAAAATGACAAAAATTAGCAATCAAAACTGTTATCATTTAAAAAAAAATATTATTAATTCCTAATATAAGTTACGGTAAATGGCCTTGAAAAACGACACGAAATTAAAAGTAGAATAAATAGACATTCTTTTTAGCATTGTCTCATTTTAAAAAATATTATTACTATATTCGAAAATATAAAATAAAACTAAAATTCAAGATGATAATCGTATCTTAAAACAACAAAAAACCAGTAATGGAATGTGTAGTCACAGAGTGTCAGGTTGCCTATCATCTTTCTTTAGTATTCCTGTTACTTCATTCGGTAAATCGAGAAATTCATATTAATATCGTTGTTGTCATCCCTTTAAAACTATATAACACGATCAATGGATGTTTCTTATTGATAATTTCAAGCGATATAAAGCAACATTCAATTATTTTTAAATGGAAAACAACAACGAAACAAAAACAAACCTCCTCCTCCTCCGGCGTTAAATCAACATCGTTTAGCTTTACAGAAAAGCGACACCGAAAAAAACATTGATAAAATAAATAATAATAGTTGGCATTGTCGGTGTCAAGCAGGAAAAGTTAGCCTTTCGTATTAGTTCCAACGGATCAGGTTGTTATTTCTTGCACGGTTATTTGATGTTGCCTGGATTAAGATGCAGAGGCATAGTCAAAGTTTTTGATGCCTTGTAGATTGCCTGGCTCCTAAAAAGGTTTCCTCAAATATTTAGCGGGATTAATTGAAGCATAATGTCAATAGAAATGTGGTAGTTGAACTACTAAAGCCTTTTGCGGGTGTTCTACCTCTATTAAGAGCGTTTTCAAATATCCCTTTGTCCTCTGTTAAAACTGCCTACTATTTTTATTTTTATTTAATTTTTATTTAAAGATCATCTTTACATTTTTCATTTATTGGTTATTCTATATCACTATAACTAACTTGAAAAAAATTCATCTTTAACATGCTATGAAAAAACATTTAAACAACTTAAAAAAAAAAGAAAAAGAAAAGAAAAAATGATGGTATTTGTCCGTTGGGGAAATATTTGCGGTAATGTACAAAAATTTATATAGAAATAAAAACTTACATTCATAATCCAGATTAGAGTAAGTTTCAGTTATATGTTTTTTACTAAACATTTACATTTAAACTTCAACTTGGTACAATTCACCCACATGCTATATTACTTTAGTTTTTCTTTTCTTCAGCCACCAAGAAGATAATCACTTATGACTGATTGTTTAGTAAAAGACATTAAGGAAATGACTGGAATTTACTTTTATCTGGATGGTGAATTTAAATATTACATTTCTAATTTTTTTTTGTATATATTATCTCAGACATTTCTTCTATGAGATATTCTGGACAGGGACCTTTTTTCCCTCATCTATTGGTCAATCATAACCGATGTAATCTGATTTTAAAAGATTCATTTTCGGCATAGTATATAATAAGATGTAAAAAATATTTAAATTTCTTGGAATGACCTAAACCATTGCTCCAGTTTCTGAACAATTACCTGTGTAGACTTTTTTCTGATATTTTAAGGGAAAAAGGAACTAACTTTTAATTCATTGTAGGTCAATTTTTAATTTAGATTTTGCTCCTTTGCACAAAGAAATTCATTTTTTCTTAAAATATCTCAATAATAAGGTGAAAAAGTTTTATAAAGGATATTAGAAAAGAAAAAATTATAAAGAAAATATTTTGCAATTGAAATGATGGTGTCATGAGCTAGTCTCATTCAAGGATCCATTCGTTTGTGTTTTTTCAAATATTTTATAATCTTGGGGCAATGGTTTAGATCTTCAGTCCTTAAATACACATATTTAGGGGCAATAATGCTTATCCATATTGGTATGAGTGTATCTATAAATATTTTTCTTGATTAGAAAATATGATAAAAATATTATTAAAAATTATTTTAATTAAAAAATCTTTTAATTAATCTTTTTATTCTCGCCGGGAGCAATATAAAAACACTCAAAAAAGAATTTTTTTTGTATAACATCATCATGACCAGAAATAAATTGATAATGACACCAAATAAGTGAATTTTATATAAAAAGGAATTTTTTGGCTTTGCATGTTGAGTTTTGATGTATTTTTAATCCGAAATTAATTATAGATCGATAGCCGTTAACACTGAGCACTCAAATTGGATACTCCTGCCCCTTGGATTTTCTTCTCGGATTATAAAATCGTAAATTGAGTCATACCAAAGATTCAAAAAATGCTACTTGATGCTGCCTGGCCTAACACTCAGCATTATAAGGTAAGGATCAAGGGTAAAGTGGAGCAATCCAAGAAATGGAGTAGTGCCCTCCCCTACACCTCAGTGTAGTAGTTATTGAAAAGGGAGCCTTTGGTCATCCTCAACTAAGGTCGCCATCTTTACTTACTTAATATGGATTCAAGTAATTCTAAGATTTCAAGTAACTAACTATAATAAACTGTTATAATCTCGAGTAACTTTTCTTAATAGAAAATATTTGAATATAATTATATAATGTCAGTGATTACTAGCTAATAATAATTCTTTTCAAATGGATCTATTTGATCTCTTAATTGGACCAGGGAGAGATCTGCAATGAAGGTGTACTCTGTATTCTCCAAAGCTCCAGGACTAGAGCCTTACAATCAGATTGTTTAATGTCATACTTAGTATACTCTTTGGCGGGAAGTGGAAGGTCTTATCCCTCTGTAGATATGCAAATAGTGTATTCTACAGCCCCAGCCAACTGGGCTCTACTGTTTGGAGAGCTGCTAAGAACTTGAAATAGTTTAAATACATGTTGTCAAAAAGATGATTGCATTTTTTTTTTTACATTGCTTGTATATGAATATAAATCATATTTTATGTGTGTGAATCATTGTTAATTCCTTTGTTTTGTATGCTTCCTTGGGTATGTCCACTTTTTACAATGTTCTTACATCACCCTTTGAATAAAAAAAATAGGTAAAGTGCTGTGTAGGAAACCTTCCACCCCTCTTGAAAGTGAACTGTTCTGCTCGTAGAGTTGATGAATGAAGGCTTTAAGTAGAAGCCTATCAACTGACATAGGGGAGTATGCTGAACTAGGGCACGTTCTTTCCAGAGAACACCCCGGGGCCTGTTCTGGACTTTGGTCCGGAGCGTGGCTCTGCAAAAGTAACAATGGCAGACTTGGGGCCTTTTAGGCACCTAGTTTCAACTAGGCTACCCTCGGGTGGGCAAGCTGCAGTTTTGTCTCCTTTGTAACCCATTATGGCACTAGACCTCGCGTCTAGTTTAAGCCGTAAACTGGCATACGTGCCCAGACCCACATTTGGGTTTGTGAAACTGCTTGCCTCATCAGGCTCACATAGCACCAAGTGAGCCGATGAGCAGCATAGACCAGCAGGGTTCAAGTCTTGGCTCGTTCCCAACCTCCCCTCCCCTTTATCCCCACTTTTATCAGCCTTCAGGCTTTTGACCTTGTGTCAAGTCGTGTCTGGTGGGAGGCAGCGACAAATATCGGCAGTATGCTGAGCTAGTCTTACTACTCACACGACTTTTGTACCTTTTTATTACCAGCCTTATAAACCCTTTTTATTGTTACATGTTATTTAGTGTTTGTCTTTACAAACCCCAAATTAACAACATAACAAAAAGAAAGAAGAATCTCAGCACAGAACATATACTCTATTAATACAATATCAACATACAGATCACATTCTGTTAATTCATTTGAAAGTTCCAAAAAATGACCCCTTAAATTCTTTTTCTTACTTTTTTTCTGAAACCTTCCAATTTAATATTAAATCTTTTTATGGTATTTTTGTTTTTGATCTGATTAGGCAATTTGCTAAAAAAATACCTGTCCCTCTAACTGTTAGCTGTGGTTGTAAAAATGCCAACTGCACTTCTGCAGTGGAGTGAAACCCCCACTAACAAGTGTCCTGAGTATGACACTAAACTGCATCTGATGGTGAGACTCTAGTTGTAGAGCTTTGGGGAATGTGAAGTACCCCTTTATTGCTATTGCTCATATGTCCACTTGAGCCAGGAGTGGTAGTACCTGTTAGGGCCCCATTTAAGGATTAAATAGAACTGTTCAATCACTTACTAAGGATTATTTTAAGTTATGTGAAATCATACTGTTGTATGCAAATTATCTATATTACTTAGGAATACTTGATAAATAGAATTACTCATATCAAATAGCAATACTTGTAACCATTTAAGCATGTGCAAATAAATGATTAATATTAAATAGAATTAGTGTTAGATAGGAATACTTGATCCATTTATGTGTGTGCTAACAAATGAACTAAAAACCTATTTAAAAATAAAGTTACCAACAAAGTATTCACTTACAAATCATATATATATATATATATATATATATATATATATATATATATATATATATATATATATATATGTGTGTGTGTGTGTGTGTGCGTGTGTGTGTAATGATATTGTTGATTCATTCATATGAGTTGTTTGACTTCTGGATGAAATTAATTAAAGTATTTTCCCCAAGTACTTTCATAATTTTCTTGAATTTATTCGGGCTATAAAATACATCAACTTCATCTCTGCAGAGAGGTAAGACCCCCACTCCACCAATGAGTGTCCCGGATACAACACAAGACTATCTGATGATAAGGCTCCAGTCCTTGACCTTTGGAGAATGTGGAGTAACCTTCATTGCCATGGCTCCCAGGTTCAGTCTGGTCTAGAGTGGTAGCACCTGATATGGTCCTATCTCCGGTTCAAATAAAACTGTTTGACATTTAAACTGTATGCAAACAAATGAATTATATTAGATTGTTAGAAATAGAACTCTTTGGTCATTTAACTGTAAATAAATGACAATTGAATTGAATTGTTTGTGATACATAGCAATATATGGAACCATTTAAATGTGTGCAAATGATTGAATAATGTTTGGTAGAATTATTAGTGTTAAATAGCAAGACTTGAAACTCTTTAACTGTGTGCCTAAATGGAATTATTAGTTTTACATAGCAATACTAGAAACCATTTGACTGTGTGCAAATGAATGAATAATGTTGAATAGAATTAGTATTAAATAGCAATACTTGTAACCACTTACAAACGAATGATTAATACTGAATAGAATTATTAGTGTTTGATAACAATAATTGAAATTGTCTAACTGTAGAAACAATTACAGTACTACTGCGCAAACAAATTAGTTCTAACTCGTTGAAAAATGAAATTACCAACAAACTATTCACCTAAAAATCATATGTGTATATCCATTTAAATGTGTGCAAACAAATGACCGATGTTAAATTGTTATTGTTACATAGAAATTGAAACTATGAAACTTGAAACCATTTTAGTGGCTATGGTTGTAGAATACACAGACTGCATCCCTGCAGAGGGGTAAGAGCCCCCACCACTAGTGTCTTGGATATGACACTAAACAACCAGATGGTGAGGTTCCAGTAATGCTGGAGCTTTGGGGAATGTGGAGTACCCCTGCACTAACTTCACTCTCAGGTTCACTCTGTTCTGGAGTGGTAGCAGCTGATAGAGTCCTATTTATGGGTGAAATAAAACTAAACTATGTACTTATGCTAAACTGAATTGTTTGAAATGGAACTGTTTTTGTATGCTAAAAACTGAATTGCATGAAATTGAACAGCTTTTGACATGGTAACTGTACTTACTCTAAACTGAATTGTTTGAATTAGAACTGTTTGACTAAACTGAATTGCTTGAAATAGAAATTTTTTAGACAATTAAACTGTGTACTTACATTTAAACTGTGTACTTATGCTAAACTGAATTGTTTGAAATGGAATTTTTTTGACATTGAAACTGTACTTACGTTAAACTGAATTTTAAAAAATAGAACTGTTTTGACATTTAACTGAGTGTAAACAAAATCTATACATACACAAAACTGAATTGGTTGAATTAGAAACTGTTTGACTAAACTGAATAGCTTGAAATAGAAATGTTTTTGACAATCAAACTGTGTATTTATGCTAAATTGGATTGTTTGAAAAAGAACTGTTTATTTGTATAAAAGTAGATTTAGCATTAAATAACCTACAAAGGTTGATATGTCATAAAACACAAACAAACAAACATTTAAGTCTGTGCAAACAAGTGATTAATAGTAAATAGAATTGTTCGTTTCAGATAGAAATACTTGAAATCATTTAATTTTGATAAAAAACAAACAAATTGATATCAAGCTTCATTAAAAATGTTATCAAGTAAATGGGCTTAGAAAACATAAATATTAAATATATATGTTGCCCAGTTGGATGGGGGTGTAGAATACACCGATTGCTTCTCTGCAGAGGGGTTAGACCCTCCCAATGAGTGTCCAAGGAAGCATGACAAACAAATAAATTAATAATGATTCACACATGTAAGATATGATTTATATCCATATGCAAGCAGTGTAAAAAAGAATGTAATCTTCTTTTTGACAACATATATTTACACTATTTCAAGTTCTTTGCAGGTTTCAAAATAGTATAACCCAGTTGGCTGGGGCTGTAGAATACACTAACTGCATATCTACAGAGGGGTAAGAGCCTCTCCATCCCTGTCAAAGAGTATTTTGGGGATGGCACGAAATAATCTGATGGTAAGGCTTCAGTCCTGGAGCTTTGGGGAATGTGGAGAACTCCTTCATTGCCATCATTTGTATGTCAACTCTGACACAGAGTGGTAGCACCTGATAGTGTCCTATCTCTGGGTAAAATAGTCCTAAACTGTGTGCTTATGCTAAGCTGAATTGTGTGAAATAAAACTGTTTTTTAACATTTAAACTGTGTACTTATATTAAACTGAATTGTTTGAAATAGAACTGTTTTGACTTTTAACTGTGTGTAAACAAAAAACTATACTTATACTAAACTGAATTGTTTGAAAAAGAACTGTTTATATGTATAAAAATTTGGCATATATTCTGTTAATTCATTTGAAAGTTCCAAAAAATGACCCCTTAAATTCTTTTTCTTACTTTTTTTCTGAAACCTTCCAATTTAATCTTAAATCTTTTTATGGTATTTTTGTTTTTGATCTGATTAGGCAATTTGCTAAAAAAATACCTGCCCCTCTAACTGTTAGCTGTGGTTGTAAAAATGCCAACTGCACTGCTGCAGTGGAGTGAAACAAGTGTCCTGAGTATGACACAAAACTGCATCTGATGGTATAAACAAGATTTGGAATTAAATAACCTACAATGGTTGACATATCATAAAACCAAACCAACTGAATTCATTCCATCCAGAAGTTGAATGACTCGCATGAAGACATAACTGATTGACAATAAGATAGGCAGAAACAAAGTATCTGCCCTATCTAATCAATCATGTTTAAAAAAAGTGTTGTATCGGGGTAAGGAAAAGATACATAGTGAAATAGAGTTAATTATTTATTAACTCAAGTGGTACAGTCCAAGTAGTATTATAAGTCTCGTGCTGTTGTTGTTTTGTCTGAAGTTAGTCTGACAGACGTCCTTCAAGAGCTCTCTCTCTCTCTCTCTCTCTCTCTCTCTCTCTCTCTCTCTCTGATTCTCTTTCTGCTTCAGTGGGCTTAAGAGATATGGCATCTTTTATACATCCATGATACCGGAAGTCACATGGTATGAACCACTATACAACAAAAAAATGCTGCATATATATATATATATATATATATGTAGCAATTATATATATATATATATATATATATATGTAGCAATTATATATATATATATATATATATATATATGTAGCAATTATATATATATATATATATATATATATATATATATATATAGCAATTATTTTAGTGATAGTTTTTATAACCAACTAACCAACCAACTTTTTATTTGGTTGGTTTGATTTACAATAAGGCGAACATCGCTTGTTTAAGAGAAGATCAAGTTTGATAACTATACAAGTACAGCAGAGAATAATTATAAAAACTATCACTAAAATAATTGCTAATCAAAAAACAGAAATTGAAAATAAATAATAAACCTGAGTCATTCATTTTCAATCTTATTTTATCTAATAACCTGTTTTCATTTTTTCAATACACAATTTCTTCAGGTGTTTGTTATACTGTTCATCTTTATATAGTCTGCTAAATGCACTACTCACCTTTGCCAATCTGTTGTTGACTTTCTGGTTGATTTTGGCATTTGACATCATGGTGCATCCCAGGTAGGCGACTTGATGGACTGCCTTCAATAGTGATGTAGGGAGTACAGTAATCTTTCTGAGGTGAAGGCTGATGGAGTACCTCTCTTCTTTAAACTGACTTCTTGCCCAAAGAGCAGGGCACCTTCTGCAAAGCAGGACCTGACATAAATATATATATCTATGACTAAAGAATTTTTCCTTCTTGACCAGTTGCCTTATCAAGGCTAGAGAACCCTGAATATCCTATTATTTACCCACTAATAGAAGGTGAGCATATATTGACATTACTTTCAGTAGATGAGATATAGTGACCAAGGTATGTGAATTTATCTATTTATTTTAGAGGCCTGTCATTGGAAGTAAAGTTGGCTCCTTCTCATTTAAAACACATGAACTCTGTTTTATTTGTGTTCATGTAAAAGCCAATATCTCCTGTTGCCTGCTCCAGGCTATGAAGTAGGGATTTGGCTTGGGCAGGTGTATTTGTGAGAAGAGCTCGATCATCTGTGTAGTCTGCATCTGTCATTGTTTATGCAAGATATTGTTGGTTTCATGTATTTTTTTAATGTGAAACCATTTTTTTAATTATATCTATGAATGCTCAAAGTATGTTGTCTAGGCAGGTTATATACATATATGTATCTCCTTGCAAGACCCTAGCGACAATTTTGAAGAATCTCATGTCACCATCATTGGTTTTGTATTTTTGCAAAGCATCATTATAATGGTAACAGTTTCTTTGAGAGACCATATGCATATCTCGTATTTGCTCAAAGACTTATAAAAAATGTTAGTATAACCATTGATTAAGTTTTTCAAACCAAGAATTTGAAAATACTACTTTAATTGTAGATTAAATCATTGATAAGGCTATTTGTATTTTGTTTTCCACTTATGGTCTTGAGAAAGGCATGACTCCATGTTCTGCCTCCCTGCCCCTGCTGTAGGTAAATAGTAGGGCAGACTGAGTTCTTTGGTCATAGAAAGCAGCCATTCAAACCAGCTTTACCTAGCTACAAAATTGACTTTGTGTCATATCCTGCCTATGGTGGAGGGTTTGGGCAAATATATTCTTTGCCGTTGTGTTTGGGAGTTGAAGAATAATGCTATACCCTAATGCTTATACCCTAGCATAAAATGACAATTAGTCAAGAAAGACAAAGCTTTTAGAAAAGGTAAAATTTACTGTAAATTGTACTTAAATAGAAAACTGTGTATTCTGCTATTCCCTGAAATGAACAGAATTCTGTGCTTCGCAGAACTGTAAGCCACAAATTCTTTCAGTGTAAGTGGTACATTTGATCCACTCTTGTAACCCCTGAGATGATTGATGGAGTTATGATGATTTTGGCAATCTCACGTTTATTGCTGTTTTCATGCTAGGATGTCATATATAGTGTCTGTGTAGTTATCAAGATTTCTATTGCATTTTAACTCCTGGTCATATTTTTAAATTTCCCGCTCTTCTGGCAACTGGCCTTTTGAAAATTACTTATCAATCCGTACCTCTTGATTTTAGCTCTCACACTGTTACAATATTATAATAGATAATAGTTTATTCAATGTTTATATTGTTGCATATTGACTTTTGACTGAGTTGTCAATCAGAACAGGATGCAACTGTGGAAATAAGCGAAAGCAGTCACATGGTTGATTGGAAATTGTGGGCATTATGAAATGATATATGCAGATGCCCACATTAGGGTTTATCAGTTGGAGTCAGTGTAAGTCTTGTGCCAGTGCTAGCTTGCAGGCACTGAGAGTGCCCCACAAGGGCAGCATCCCACAGTGGCCTCCTGTTGTGTGCCCCCGGCTGATAAGCAGAAGAAGTGGTAAGTGGGGTCTTGAAGCTAACACAGTGTGGTAAGAGAAGAAGTAGTTATGGGTCAATATAGTTGTCTGTTATTGTCTCCGGCCCTCACACCACAGAAGCTTTGACTCCAAGAAGACTAGAGATATATCTAATAAAGATGTGGTGGTGTCTGTTGAATGTAGGTTATTTAATGCCAAAGCCATTCTTCTAGAAGCACAGTTGTGGTACTATTTAACCCATAGCTAGGAGGATAAGGGGTTCTATGCCTTTCCCAAGGGTATTTGTTTGAAAGTGAACCCAGTAGCGTGATAGGATTTTGAACTCACTTACTACAATTCCGCAGTCCATCACTTTAACCATTACATCATGAAGATACCTCTTTTTATTAAGAAGTTTTGTGGTTCTTCCTTCATCACAGTATACAACAATATCATATAGTTATGTCATATTGTATTTTACATTAATAGTAATATTATTACCATAAATGCTTTTTAAACTGAATATTTTTATATGTTTATATATAATAGTTTATACTATTCTTATATTATTAAGTAACATTGTACATTGTATAGTAATAAGTAATATTGATACCATAAAAGTAAGTTGGCTGGGGCTGTAGGATATGCTGACTGCATCTCTGCAGAGGAATAAGACCATCCCCAATAATGAGTGTCCTGATATGACATTAAATTGCATCAAATGATGAGGTTCCTGTCCTGGAGCTTTTGGGAATGTAGAGTAACTATTCATAGCCATTGCTCCACATTAAATTGCATGTAATGGTGAGGCTCCCGTTCTGGATCTTTAGGGAATGTTGAGTAGCTCTTCATAGCCATTGCTCAATATTACATTCTGATCCAGAGTGGTCGTACCTGTTAGGGTTTCTTCTATGGATCAAATAGAGCTGTTTAATCATTTACTATACTTGAAACTATCTATCTATGTGAAAACAAATGGAACTCTCAGTATTACAAAGTAATGCTTGAAACCATTTAACTGTGTGTAAACAATGAACTCTGGCTTGCTTTAAAATTATTACCTGTAAGCTATTCACTAAAAAATCATATGTATTAATAAGATCTGGCATGAAATTACCCACAATAATTGATAGGCTATAGAATAAATATAACCAACGAACAATTACCATCAATGCTTTTTTAAACTGGATGTTTTAATATTTTTATATATATTTACTTGAGTGTAGACAAATTATTTGAGTGTATCAAAAAAAATTCCGTAAAGAATTAAAAAAGATAATTCTAGCATTGAAACAAATTTTTAAATTTCTTATAAGAACCCCGTAAAATTAAGAAGTAAAATGTTAAATATAATCTATTCGCATTTTAGAAAGTAGATTATTTTTTATAATCACCTTTTTTTAACGGGAAATAGCATTAAGCACAGAATAACCTCCCTTAGATAAGAAAACAAAAACGTTTCAGTTATTGTTATAGAAATACATACTCTTTGGGTTTCAGTAATTAGACATTCTAACCTAGCAATTTCAGTAAAATCAGATTACATTTTTTGTTTAGCAGAAAAAATGACTGCAAATGTTTAATGAACAAATTATATGTAAAAAAGAAAAGTTTATTATTTTTAACATGAAAAGTGGATATTTTCAAGGGCGGTAACTCTTTCTTCCTTTACATTTCCTCTGTGTGTGTGTGTGTGTGTGTATGTGTGTGTGTGTGTGTGTGAGAGAGACTTGAAGTGAGTCTCAGACTTTGTTCAAGTGGGGTTTAATTTTCTAAAATCAAGTAAATAAATAAATAAACTCATGTTTGGAATTTTTTTTAATTAAAAAAATTTAGAAGGCAGGGAATCTTGCATTCAAATATTTTTCTTCTCAATTTTTACGTTAAATACTAGGGCGAGTAAAAAGTAATATTTTGGTACATGCTATTTTGCAGTACGTACATCATGCAACTGAAGCATTTCAAGTTATGTCTAGGTTGCCGCTGTGGTAGGGAGTATCATGGTAGTTCGTGCGTTGACACGTTATGCATTGCTTCACTCCGTGAGTGGTTTGAAAGCCGCACAGATGAACTTGCGACATAGTCTAATTCGGGAACTTATGCTTTATGTATTCAAACTGGGCCAGAATGCTGCTGAAGCAACCAAAAATATTTTTGTGCAAAAGATGCAGACATACAGTAACCAGATGGCTCAAAGTGATGCTGGAGCTTTGGGGAATGTGGAGCACCCCTTCATGGCCATTGCATCAGGTCCACTCTGGCCTGGAGTGGTAGCACCTGATAGGGCCCAATCTATAGATTAAATTGAACTAATCTGCGTACTTATACTAAACAAAATTACTTGAAATAGGACTGTTTTGATATTTAAACTGCGTACTTATGCTAAACTGAATTGTTTCAAATAGAACTGTTTTTGACATTGAAACTGCATACTTATGCTAAACTGAATTGTTCGAAATAGAACTGTTTTGACATTTAACTGTGTGTAAACAAAACTATACTAATACGAAACTAAATTGTTTGATTCAGAACTGTTTGACTGAACTGAATAGCTTGAAATAGAAATATTTTTGACAATTAAACTGTGTACTTCTGTTAAACCGAATTGTTTCCAATGGAAATTGTTACTTGTATTAAAGTGGATTCGGTATTAGATAACCTACAAAAGTTGATATACCATAGAGAACAAAAAAAAACAAACAGAAATTTCGCTAAGGTTGCAAGAACCTTGACGCTCAGGCAAAGCCAGGTAAGCCTTTAAAGCGTGGATCCCGAGGCTGTGTTTCAAGACATATTGGCAAATCTGGCGAGTAGCGAGTAGCACCCGGAGAGTATCAGGGGAATTAGGCATCTCACATTTCAATGTGTTTCGTCACCTTAACGAACATGAGAAAAGCATCCAGAGAAGCAAAATTGTGTCCCACGTAACCAAAATATTGTAAAACCTTTGACTCAGTAGAATAAATAAACCACATTTTAGATGAATGAAAGAACATATATAATATGTAATATTTTATCAAATGCTTATATATGTAAATGAAGATAATATCAATGGGATATTGTGGCCCACTTCGACTACCACTAGTCTTAATTGAATAAAAGACAGACATACCCCGTCACCTGATTTAGTCGTGCGAACGCTAATTATGTAGTGTGTCTTGGGCAGAAATAGCCTGGCGGAGCCCATCCTTCTTCAGGCCTACACCTGGTTTGAATTTAGAATTTTCCTTCTCCTAGACTGGTTGCTATGCCAAGGTTGGTTAGGTTTTATTGCATAATAACCATTGTAGGTTCTTTAATGCCAAACCCTGTTTATATATATATATATATATATATATATATATATATATATATATATATATATATATATATATCTAATGGGTCAGAAGAAATCTACCAAGGTTTCACCTTTCTGTGTCAGTTTAACCTGATGGTCCGGAAAGGTGAAACCTAAGTAGATTTCGTCTGACCCAGTATTTGCTCTACCTTGTATTGAGTACTTTTTTCGTTTTCTTAGTCCTCTGTCAGAGTTTTTATCTTTTGGCTAGAAATTAATATACTCTTTGATTTTTTTTAGACAATAAGTATGTTTTTAGTCTTTTCTTTTTTATGGAATTTTTTTCCCAAATATCAATTTGTGTATTTGTTTATTTACAAGTTGGATCATTTGGTTTTTTTCTCACTTTGTCAGAGCTAAAGTTCGGGATTAACCAATAATAGAAATACAATATATATATATATATATATATATATATATATATATATATATATATATATATATATATATATACTAAAGATATGTATGTTTTGTAAACGAATAGATCGAAGGTAACATTTTAAACAAGGCAGAGCTCATTTCTTTACACAAAGTTAAATGATTTTAAGTATTCCTAACATGAATAATTCCATTAAGTATCAATCATTTGTTTTCACACAGTTAAATGGTTTCAAGTATTGCTATTTAACACCAATAATTTTATACAACATTTCTCATTCGAACAGTACTTGGTGCGTCAAAGTCTGAAGGAAGTAAAAGGTCAGATAACACGATAGGAGGCGTTCTTGGTGTAACGGTTACGCCGTAGGAAATGGACCCAGCTAATTTGAAATCCTGTACGAACATTTGTCATTTTATGTAGGCTTTCGAAGTTTTCACATATTGAATTGTTTCCACTGACAATATTGATAGGATCACCGAAAAAAGAACACCGTTCAGAGAAAGATGTTGACGTAAAGCTATGCATTGCTTCTGTCTGTCTGTACAGACATTGCAGTGACCACTCAACTTTTGATTGGATTTTTCTGTCTTTTTTTGCGAGCTAACGGCTCTATTCGGGTCGAAAGCGAAGAAAGAACTGGTGACTTGGATTGGCTCTTTATTCGATTCAGTTCTCGTATGAATTATTCTCGACTGCATAAGTGTGTACTATCAGTAGCAATGTGAATACATTTAAACATCGGTTCCGGGTGATTCATTTTTGTTTGTGCGTCTAAAATAAAAAGGTCTGGCGCCAGATTCGAAATTTTTGTTACTTATCTCTAATAGGTTGATTTGGAATGTAATTCCAGTACATTAAACGTAAAGCATTTGCACGAACATTTAGGATTTTTGTCTTAAAAAACTAGGTAAACAAAATTTTTTCCTCTTTTGCAGTATTTTTTAGAAAAATGTAAAATTCAATGCCCAATATTTTCTTAAAGGTAAAAAAACAAACAAAAACAAAAAATCTCTCAAAAGACAAAAAAAAAAAAATGCTATAGATAATGATTTTAATTCTCACGTCATATGAAGGATATGTGAAGATGAAGTTGGGGCAGTTAGACAAATATCAATAGGGCTCAAACACTGCTTTAAAAATGGTTTTGGCATTAAATAACCTACAATGGTTCATATGTCATTAAACCAAACCAAACATGTGGATGGATGATAGAAACGCCAGTTGAGTACGACGTATGTGGGTTCAACAGATCTGTTGATTGAACAATAATGGGTATTCTGTTGATATAACAATAATGGGTGTTCGACTATCTACGCAGGTGAGTTGTTTATGACGATGAAATTTTTTGGATGAGGTGATAACAGAAGAATAGTGCAAAAATCTTTTACAGATTCTCCCAAACAGCACACATGATGTTTTGAATTCAGAATTTTTTCTTCTAGATCGGTTGACCTAACAAGGCTAGAGAGCATAGTCTGTCCTACTATTTACCCATAAACAGAGAGTAGAATAAGAGATGGATACATGACTTTCCCCAAAGTCATTTAGCGAGGTGAAACGCAAACAGCCGTATCCAGGGTTTGAACTCGACAATAATCGTCACGTCAATATCAACATTTCAATAAGCTTATATATATATATATATATAGAGTCAACTTTATTGTGGGTCTATCTCTGATAATGACCACAGTGGAAGAAACAACAGTTGAATTTATTTTTTACATTCCATATATATATATATGGAGAAAAATTGAAAAATAAAGTTATTCAAAAGTGATGAATTCATTAGATGGAAAATCGATGTTGAAACATTTCGGTTTAAATGAAACTTCACCCGGACTTCTTCTTCTTCTTCTTCTTCTTCTTCTTCTTCTTCTTCTTCTTCTTCTTCTTCTTCTTCTTCTTCTTCTTCTTCTTCTTAATTCGTAGTATCTTTGAGTGATTCCATTATTTTAACATCATTGTCTGTGCTAACCACCTGAAATATTTTTGAAAAAGAACGCTGATTGAATGATTGAACGGTTATATGATCTTTCTTTGTATATATTCTCCCTTTTCTGTTTTGGTATTTTATTAAACATCCATTGTTCTTCTATCAACATCTGTTTCACAATTTTAAAATCCTGATAAAGGTTCATTAAAACCAAAACGTTTTAACGTCGACTTTCCTTCGTAATTAAATTCATCACTTTTGGATTACTTTGTTTTTCAATTTTTCTCCATACTGTCGGATTCCCCTCCATTATTTACTTCCACATATATATATTATATTTATAAGTAGAGGAATTGATATTATATTAATTAAATTACCATGACTAGAAAATTCGGCAAACACCTACACGCGAAACACTGAACAGTTATTTCGACCTTATTGGGTTTCATCAGCAGTGCATACAATGATCTCCACCACTGGAGATCGAACCAGCAACCACAGAATGCAGAAACCAAAACTCTACCACTGGGCCATCAGTCCATGCCTCACATAAGCGATGCCAAATCAACTAGTTATGATAAGAATGCGCGATTGGTTGATTTGGCATTGCTTATGTGTGGCATGGACTGGTGGCCCAGTGGTAGAGTTTCGGTTTCTGCATTCTGTGGTTGCTGGTTCGATCTCCAGTGGTGGAGATCACGGTATGATCAGCACTGCTGATGAGACCCAATAAGGTCGAAACAGCTGTTCTGTGTTCCGTATGTCGCATGTAGGTGTTTACCGAAATTTTTAGTCATGGTAATTTAATTAATATATATATATATATATATATATATATAAAGGTAGAAGGTGCTCCAGTCTAATTACAAAACCCTGGTGAAGGCAATCATTCTAAGAAAAGTTAACTCTAAAATTAAAACTGGCTTCAAACCACTGCTGATTTTAAGGTATCAAGAAATGCCTAAAAGTAAGAATTCTGAAATGAAACTTGCCGTTTGTATAGTCACCAGTTATCTTGCTATGCTTGTTACTTGGTTGGAACAATGTAGACCCAGAGAATGGCATGTGTCATTCAAACGTATGTCATAATAATTCGACGACGTACAGATGTTTTATTACCTTATCTTTCTTGCCCAGTCGGCTGGGATTATAGAATACACCGACTGCACATCTGCAGAAGAGTACCCCCCAACGAGTGTCCTGAATATGACTAAATAATCTGATAGTGAGGCTCCAGTGTTGCTGGAGCTTTGTGGAATGCAGAGCACCGTTTCATTGCCATTGCTCCCAGGTCCACTCTGGTCCGGAGTGGTAGCACCTGATAGGGCCCTATCTATGAGTTGAATAGAACTAAACTGCATACTTATGCTAAACTGAATTGTTTGAATTAGAACTGTTTGACTAAACTGAATAGCTTGAATATAAATGTTTTTGACAATTAAACAGTTTACTTATGCTATGAATTGTTTGAAATGGAACTGTTTTTGACATTAAAACTGAATTGTTTAATATAGAACTGTTTTGACATTTAACTGTGTGTAAACAAAATCTGTACTTATAGTAAACTGAATTAGCTGAATTAGAATTGTATGACTAAACTGAATTGCTTGAAATGGAAATGTTTTTGACGATTAAACTGTGTACTCATGCTAAACTGAATTGATTGAAATAGACCTGACAATTTGCGTAAAAATGGATTTGGCGTTAAATAATCTACAAAGATTGATATGCCATAAAACCCAAACAACCAACCAACATCTTACGTATTTTATATTTTTAATAAGTTGAATTAGTTATGAATTAAGATGTTTGTGATGTAATTTTGGTGGCAAAGATGGCTACAATCTGTCAAGATGAGGCTCTCATCATATGATATTCATGGTTTGATTTCTTTGTTTAATGGCATATCAAACTTCGTAGGTTATTTAATGCCAAAACCATCCTTGTAGAAGAACAGTAGTTGTTCTATTTAACCAATAGCTGGTGGGTAAGAGTCTTAATACCTTCCCTAAAAGTAATAGTCTGAAAGTGAATGTAATAGCGAATATAGAGTTCGAACTCGCTTACTGCGATGTCGCAGTCCAGCATATTAATCCATACGCCATGAGGACTCCCCATGTTAAGTTTGGTTAGATTTTTGTGGTTGTTAGTCATAATATTCGTTGCTATTTATGTTCTTAGAGGCTAAAATTAAACAATTTCACCCCCCCACTAAATATTTACATCACAACAAGAAAATAAAATCTGGGATAATCATAGATCTTCATCTAAACGACTATAGGATCTGTAGGCCCGAATATTTACCAGAATAAGAAATATACATTGGAAGCACCTATATCATCCTAAACATTTATACAATGCTAAAAGAGATACTTGCAAAATGAACAGAGCCAAAATTTCTCCCGTTGTTGACAACTTTGCACGCATTGAAGTTTTGATTCAATATGATGGACTGCATAGACTTCATAACGAGGCCATGAAATTTGACTAAGTTGTGGTCAATGAAATCGTCCATGAGAAGTTGAGTCCCAAAGCAATTGACTAAATAACAATTGACTTGACCTCACGTTATTCGAAGAGGGTATTTATGCATTCGTATAACAATAAGTGCATTAATCTCAATGATGACTGCATGGAAAAGAAGCACAGTAGTCCGAGTATCATATACACAATGGAGGTGCCCGTGGTGTAGTCGTTATCGTCGTAGGAAATGGACACGGCGACACGAGTTCAAATCCTGGACGAGACTAATTGCATTTCACATAGCACTAATACCCTTGGGAAAGGTATGAATCCAATTATTCTCCCTCCAGCTATGGGTCAATAGTAGGACAGACTAGGTTCTTCAGCCTTGGTGAGGCAACTAGTCTAGGAGAAGGAAAACTCTGAATTCAAACCTGTTAAACTCCGCTTAAAAACTGACCGAGCGGAGGGGTTGGTAAATAGTATCATATACACAATGTTCTCATAATATGTTCATAAGCATATTGGAGCAGTAAAGGTTTGTAACTTACCATTCGAATATCCCTTACATATAGAATATTCTGAAAGTGTTCAAATACTCCTTCTCGCTAGTGTATATAATGTGCGTGGCCTTATAACATTATATATATATATATATATATATATATATATATATATATATATATATATTACAACAGTATGTGGTTGTCACTATCTCACTTGGTGGGTTTGTGGCAGACCGAGTGTGGTATAATTTGGAGATTGCTCAATATCTATGATCGAGCTATTATATAATATAATAAATAAATATATACTAGTTTTTATATATATCTAATAGCATGGATGATTATCTGCGACATCATCAGGCAAATGATTGTCGTATAAAGACAGTATGAAACCAGTAGTCGCAGATAAGTATATATGCTATTAAATATATAGCAAAACAAAATATATATATATATATATATATATATATATATATATATATATATATATATATATATATATCACTATAGAATAACATGGGAGAAATCTTACGACTGAGTTTCACGTGGCCGGTCATCTGGTGAGATTGTATCGTTTCCGATAAAACGTATCGATAGAAGCTTGCCTGTTAAATTTTAGGCTTAGTTTTAATGGCATATCAGCCTTCAATGCTAAAGTCATCTTTGAAGATGAGCAGCAGTGATGCTATTTAACCCATAGCTGGGAGGATAAAGAGGTTCATGCCTTTCCCAAGGACAGTTGTCCGAAAGTGAACGTAACAATGCGGCTATAGTTCGTACTCGCTTACTTCGTGGACATTGTCCAACACTTCAGCAATTACGCCACGACGATTCCCCTCTCTCCCTCATTATTATTATTTATCTATTTTATTGTTGAAAATATCATGATATAGCTTTGCATTTTTGTGTATTTCACAGATTTAAAACAGTTTTAGCAGTAACTTTTAATTATAATTAGAGAGAGTGGGGGGGGCACACGTCCAAATTTATTGATTTTCATATTAAAGGAACGTGTACATGTACGTAGAATTTCAAAAGAACATTATAATACATTGATCTTTATACAAAGCGAGGTAGATATATGTGCATCTACAAATGCATATTCATATATTGACGAATAGAATAATATACATACACATAAATTCTGATGGAGATTAATTCAAATATTTGTTCAATGTTTCTATTTTCGACAGATTTTTTTCTCAAAAAAAAAAAAAAAACCCACAAGAAATAAAAAGAAAAAGAAAAAGAAAAACAAACCAAAAACAAAAAAACAAAGTAACAAAACAAAACAAAAAAACAAAAACAAGAACAAACAAAAACTACAACAACAGGAATTCAAACTAATTAATTCTATTTCCAAAGAATTGAGCATCACTAAGGCTCAATTAAAGAACTCAGTAGACAAAGGTTCTTTCTTTCTTTCTTTCTTTCTGTCTTTCACATGTTTTTTTTAACCTTCTTTCTTTCTTTCTTTCTTTCTTTCTTTCTTTCTTTCTTTAACATATTCTATGAACTTTCTCTCTTTCTTTCTTTCTTTCTTTCACATGTTTTTTAACCTTCTTTCTTTCTTTCTTTCTTTCTTTCTTTAACATATTCTATGAACTTTCTTTCTTTCTTTCTTTCTTTCTTTCTTTAAAATATTCTATTAAGTTTCTTTCTTTCTTTCTTTCTTTCTTTCTTTCTTTCTTTTGCCTTTCTTTCTTTCTTTCTTTCTTTCTTTCTTTCTTTCTTTCTTTTGTGAATGTTTTCATTCAATAGCCGTTTTTTTAATTTTCTTATCTCTCTTCTTTTTGTATTTTTTGTTTCGTTAATTTCATTGTTTGTTTCTCTTCTTTTCTTCTGTTTGTTTGCTTATTCGTTTGTTTCTTTTTTTTGTACCACTTTTTTTAAGTTATCATCTTTTCTTATTTTTTCTTTCTATTTTCGCTTGTCTTTTTCGTGAATGTTTTATCCATTCTCCATTTTGACTTCTTTCTTTCTTTCTTTCAACTAAATTTTCTATTTTGTATCTTTCTTTCTTGCCAACATCAATTTTTCTTTCTTTCTTTCTTTCTTTCTTTCTTTCTTTCTTTCTTTCAACTAAATTTTCTATTTTCTATCTTTCTTTCTTGCCAACATCAATCTTTCTTTCTTTCTTTCTTTCTTTCTTTCTTTCTTTCTAATTCATATAATTTACTTTATATCACTAACCTCGATGGTTAATGACATTGTTTTTCTCAGCCCCTTAACCACATTTGAAAATGTCTTTCTTTTAAACGCCTGATAACTGTGAAAGTCTTCCGAATTCATTTGTCTACTTTTTATTTTTCAGTTTCTTTTCCTGTGTACATATATTTGATGACGGAACTCTTTCGATTAGTTCCCTGTCTTTTCCAATACAAATAAACCAAAAACTATCATTTTTAAGTGACGCTCCTGTGGCACAGTGGCTAAAGTGCTGGACTGTGACATCCAGTCGTACCTTTACGTTCACTTTCGGACAAGTATCCCCGGGAAAAGTTTGAACCTCCTTATCTCTCTCTCCCCTCAGCTATGGTTTAAATAGTATCGCAGCTGTTTTTCTCTAAGGCTTACTTCGGCATTACGTAACCCATGAAGGTTGGTATGCATTTAAAGGAACAAACTGGCATATGTGCCCGGACCCATCCTTGGGCCTGTGAAACCACCTGGTTCATCAGGCTCACATTGCACTAAGTGAGCCAATGAGCAACACAGATCAGCAGGGTTTGAGCCTCGGCTCTTTCCCGACCCCCTCCCCTTTATCCCCACTTTAATCGGCCTTCAGGCTTCTGACCTTGTGTCAAGCCTTGTCTGGTGGGGGGTACAGGCAAATATTGATGCATTTAAACTAAGAAACTGAACCCATTTCCTTTTATCTTCCATCGCTCCTCCCTGTCTATTCTGATCCACAACCCAGCGGAAAAGCAGTTACAAATTGCCTCTTCTATACTATTATGTGTGTGTGTGTGTATCTGTTTGAAGCTCATAGTTAAGTGAAAGCCCCCCCCCCGCAAAAAAGTACAGGCCTTGATATTTGATAAGTATGTACCCAACTACTTCGCTACGGTCAGGATGTGACACAATGTCATCTTTAAAGCGGAGTAAAGCTGGTTTGAATTTAGAATTTTCCTTCCCTAGACTGGATGTCGAACCAAGGTTAAAGATCCTAGTCTGTCCAACTATTTTACCCATAACTGGGGAAAGGACAGATGGATTCCTGCATTTCTCAAGAGCATTTGCGCAATGTGATACGTACGCAACCTCATCCAGGATTTGAACTCGGGTCACCGATTTCATTTCATACGGTATTATGCTATTTAGTTCGGTCATTGAACGGATATTAGACTCAACATAAAATTTGCGATGTCGACCCCCGAAATCAATTGATAGGGGTCATTGGATGACAAATATACGTCATTACTGGCAAATTGGTGTGATTTTGATATAAAGTACGAAAACGGTTTATAGAATACACATTTTTTTAGCCTTAAAATCATCATCATCATCATCATCATCATCATCATCATCATCATCATCATCATCATCATGTCGTGCCGCTAGCACGGATATCCCTGATCCTCTCTCGCCACTTCTCCCTATCGTTTATCGCCTCTGGCAGGTCTTCAGGGCTACATCCCGTATCCTCACATAGCTGCTGAATGTATGTTCGAGCTAGTCGTCCTGCTTTTGTCCGGCCATATGTGGGTGTCCATTGGAGTACATCACTTATGAGCTCGTCCCTGTTTCTCCAGCAGTGTCCTGGTTCGTCTAACTTGGATAGTTTTCGTGATGAGAGGCAGATGGCCGTATAGTTGGTGTCTTGTGGGTTGTTGCCACCAGGACTTGTTCAATATTGCTCGCAGCATTCTTGTGTAATTGCCGTCTTGCTTCTTCTCTAGCCGTTTTGTTAGCGTCGAGCCTTAAAATAATCACCCCCCACAAAAAAAAAAAAAACATAGATAAGTACATTCTTGAAATTTCGGATCAAAATCGCATTAACACTGAAGTTACATTGAAGTTACACAGTTTATAGCAATAATTATTTTAAAAATATTTCTTTTGAAGCAATTCTAGGCTTGAATAAAAGGTCTGTCATAAGTTTTTTAGAGTATGAGAAGTGCTGACCATGTCAAATTTACAAAAGAATGCGTGATGTTTTCATAGAAACACGTTCAAGTAAAAAAAAATGTTTACAAAGGGGTTATACATGGGTTTACAACTACGAGCCTAATTGTAAAAAAACAGTCCACTGACTCTGGTAAAGATAAAGTCCACTCTGACCTGGAGTGGTAGCACTTGATACTGTCCTATCAATAAGTGGAATAGAACTGTTTGACTATTTAAACTGTATGCAAACAAATGACTTATGCTAAATTTAGTTGTTTGAAATAAAACTTTTTTTCATCATTTAACTGTGTGTAAACAAATGACTTATGCTAAATTTAGTTGTTTGAAATAAAACTTTTTAAAATCATTTAATTGTGTGTAAACAAATGAGTAATGTTGATTAGAATTATGAGTGTTAAATAGCAATACTTCACAGTATGCAAGCAAAGGATTAACATTGAATTAAATTATTACTGTTAGATAGCAATAATTGAAACCATTTAACTGGGTAGAAACAATAGCAATACGAGAGTTCAAAAAATGAGTTCTAAGTCATTTAAAAAGTAATTCCCCAGCAAACTGTGTATAAACAAATGAGTGATGTCAAATTGTGACAGTTATATAGCAATACTTGAAACTATTTAACTTTGTGCAAAGAAACAATTAATAGTAAATAGAAACACTTGAAATCATTTAACAGAGAGCCAAAAAAATGAATTCAGGTTCGTTTAAAAATGTTATCCACAAAATGTTTAGAAATCATATATTTAATATATATGTATAAAGAGGATTTGGCATTAAATAACCAACAATTGTTGATATGCCATAAATCTTAACCAAACTAAACCAAACAAAATCAAAACAAAGCGAAGGCTGAATTTCTGCTATCTTATGTGTAGAGTGTTCGCCAATAGTCCGGGAGACCGGGGTTCAATCCCAGGTCGCGTCATACCAAGGACTTTAAAAATGGTAATTGATACCTCCTTGCTTAGCACTCAGCAATATAAGGTACGTATCAAGGGTAAAGTGGCGCAATCCAGGGAAAAGAGTAGCGCCCCCCCCTTACACCTTGGTGTAGTAGTTATTGAAAAAGGAGCCTTCTGGTCGCCCTCGACTACGATCGCTAACTTTACTTTATGGTTCATTATAAAATGTGGCTTGGAGAAACGTCCACGGCACCATGATGCATATTATATATTCAGATGCTGAAAATGACAAGTGCTCGATATTATGATAAAAATTATTTACGGTAGTCCACATTGAATTTAGCGGTTTATTGCAATGAATTGGAAATACACATTTTATGTATAATAATCATTAACCTTTATAATTATTGTCAGAGTTGGTATCTTAAATCTAACGTCTGTTCTTGTTGACTAAGTTCTCTGCTTAGTGAACCTGTCACATAACTAAAAGTACCCGCTGTTACTAAGTGTTCACCCATGGAAGTACTGATCAGTCTCATCGTGGCTTAACTTCAGCGATCAGGTGGGAACCAATGCATTCAGAGTGACTTGACCGGAAATCAATTTATTATCTACTCTTTTCGTATCCTGGGTATGATACCAAACTTGATCTAGAGGTGAGGCTCCAGTTCTGGAGTTCTGTAAAATGTGGAGTGGCCTATTCTTACCATTACTCCCAGGTCCACTCTGACCCAGAGTTATTGTACCTGTTAGAGTCCCTTCGATGGTTCAAACAGATCTGTTTGAGATTGTGTTTTAAATGATTTTGAACTACAATTATATATTGACTCTTAAAACATTCATATTGTAATTAAGCATGAAGTATTTAAAATGCTTCATTTATTCAATCTGCTGGCTGGCAATAAGCGTCTGTAGTGATGGTTCTTCCATGTTCCAGTAGCTCATAATGGATGCCACCTTCATATTCCACCAAACATAAAACAAAGACTTCTGTGAATGGAGTCCTAGTTTTGATATAACTGGCTTCTCATCTTGTGAGAATCAGCAGTTTTCGTTTTCTGTCGACATGCAGAATCCATTTTCATCTCTTTTAACGATGGGATGCAAAAATGAAAGGTTGGTATTCTTTGAGAAAAAGCCTGTTGCAGAACGTTGCATTCGGTTTTACAAGGTTAAAAGGTCACTAGGAACCCCATTTCCCTGTTTGAAATGTTGGTGCTAAGTTGAACATGACATTAAATTTTTCTGCCAAACCTCTGGTGCTTTGTTCTGGATCTAATTCCATAGACTCTTTCTAAAGTTTTTCATTCAGAGTAGGTCGTTTTCCAGAACAAGGTTTGTCGGATGTCACAATCGACGGTTGACATGTACAGACTTTCACTAAATTCGTATAAACAGCACAAATGTTTTGAATGACTCTGAAGCAGGACTGTTGCGTAGCCATATACACGAATATGGCCATGTGCGAAATAGACATGTAATGTTCATAACGATAGAATGTATAAAGAACAGGAATCTCAAAGACACGTAACTACTTCTTGTTCAGGTACGAAACCTTTTTATTAACTTTGAGTTAAAGGTTTCGACGTAAGGAGGAGAGACACAATCTTCTATGCTGTCTTATTCATTTGGCCCCCAACTCGAGCGGCCCCCATCGGGCGCACGTTCGCCTCGCGCCTGCGAGCTCCAAGGCTCGATCCTTCTCGTTTGGCGTCTAAAACCCGACTCTTATTTTCTTCAAATTCTCACACAAACTTCCGTGTGCTTCCGGTGCGTGACGTCACCCGCACCTTGTCACCCAGTATCGTCTCGGACTGTTATGACATCTGAGTGACACCTTCATCCGCTCGCGTGCACCCGCGTTAACACCTGCTTCAATCTTACACCCAACCAACCCATATGCTGAGCCGAAAGGTTCTCAGCCTAACTAAACTCAAAGGCATGAACCGAAATCCCTCGGCTATTTCATAACATACCTATCCAACCACAATAAAATCATTTGTCATCGATGATGACAAATTATTTTCTTAAACTATTGTGCCCCCCCCCCATGTCGAACTGAGCAACAAAATCTTCAGCAATACAATTTCAACAAAATTATACAACAAAAAGCATGCGTCAGTCCCAAACTCAAAAGTCACTGAAATAAAAATAAAAAGTGTTCGTATTGTCCATCGTTTTTTTTTTTTTTTTTTTCTTTTTCCGATCACATTTTCTGGTTCTTTTTTCTCTTTTTTTTTCTTTTTTTTTTTTAAATTTTTTCAACAGTCACTCGTTCGGCATGTATATTTTTTCAGTCTTTAATTTGTTTTCTTATTTTCATATTTAAAAATTTTTTTTTTTTAAATCTCAGGTCAATTGCTCATTTTGTATTTTGCATTTTTGCCTTCCTTCTACGCCCGTACTTATTACTGCTAACTTTATATCTCCTTCTCAAGTAATATCTCTCATTAATTAATGTACATATTTTAACCTTCCACAACCAAGCATAGCTCGTAATCGAACCAAGATACATGTTTCCCCTTTTTTTTCCAACTTTTGACCACCGTCAAACGGTCTATCTCACATCTTTTCAACAGCTTACGAGTACCCTTCTTTCTTATCTTCTTTCTTTCTTTCGCCCTTAAAATACTGGGTGTTCTTTCTAAACCACCAAAACCTTTATCAGCTCACTCAATAAAATTTCTCCCTCGACACAAAATCGAGTCCGCGAATTTTCCAAACACATTCAATGAGACCACCAGAACTCTGCGCACATCTTAAATAACTAATCTCCAAACCCATGTTTTTCCGAACATCTTCCTCAACAAAACCTCACAGTCCCACTCCAGGGGGAACTCACAAAATAACCGTCTGCCCTGTCAGACACAATAAACATCCGTCTCTTCGTTGATCTGCCTCTCTGGCGAGATATCTGAGAAAATTTTCCAGTCGATACGGACAACGAAACGTCCGAAATATTCCAAACGTGCATCCGACTTTTTCGGATTCGACAACTTAAATAAAAACTTGGCCTGATTTCTTCAGCGCCCAAAATATCGATTCTCCAACATCGAAACCTGTCCCAAAGGTCCTAACTACAGGTATGCGAAATTTTTCCGGCAATCCCATCGGTGAGCGAAATCTCCAAGGTCTCGAATCAAAATTCTAATCTCCGAATATTATTAGCCCGAACCACCAACAAGTCACTACAAATCTCCATTCATAAAAAACGTTATTTACTACAAACTTCACCCACAATGACCCCATCTATCGTAAAATTCTTTCATAAAGATATTGTTTATTAAGGGTGTCCATCATGTGCGCGACACAATCGTCTGTCCACACAGCGACCACCTTTCTTTCTTCTTCTCTGTCACTGCGAGCTTATTTCTCTGTTACTCTTTCTTTCTCTCCTCCCACCACGGTACAAAGTCACATACAGTAGTAATCATAATTTTCTATGCTACCAACGATTTTTCTTTTCTTTTTTTTTTTAAATTTTAGAATTATTTCCAAATTTATCCTCCACAACCATTCAAACTCTATTCGTAAATTAAACTATGACAGACGTAAATGAGCAAATACCTTCTTATTCTTTTTCTTTTCTTCATGCCTTTTTTTTTTCTTGGAGTTGAGTCGGGTTACTTCTTTTTTTCTTTTCTTTTCACGCCTTTTTTTTCTTTTTTTCTTCTTCTTCTTCTCTTTTCGGAGCTAGACATTTCTCCCTTTTCTTTCTGATGGGTGTCGCATTTGTTCTTCTTGTTTTTGGCCTTTTTTTTTCTTGGAGTTGAGTTGTGTTGCTTCTTTTTTTCTTTTCTTTTCACGTCTTCCTTTTTTTTTTTCTTTTGGGGTTGCGCTGTTCTTCTTTTTTCGGTGCTGGACATTTCTTCTTTTTCTTTCTGGGGGGTGCCGAATTTGTTCTTGTTTTTAGTCTCTTTTCCTTGTTTCTTATTTTCTGGGGGCCTTGTGTTTTCTCTCTCTCTCTCCTTCGATCACCTGAACAAGCCGCTCCGAAATAGATTTCCCTTGTTCTTAACCGCTTCTCTGATCGTCTCCGTGAAATCATGGTAACCCGGTCGTAAACCATATCATGAAAGATATGCCCAAGTTCTGGCACCAAAAATGTCTATGTTGCGTAGCCATATACACGAATATGGCCATGTGCGAAATAGACATGTAATGTTCATAACGATAGAATGTATAAAGAACAGGAATCTCAAAAACACGTAACTACTTCTTGTTCAGGTACGAAACCTTTTTATTAACTTTGAGTTAAAGGTTTCGACGTAAGGAGGAGAGACACAATCTTCTATGCTGTCTTATTCATTTGGCCCCCAACTCGAGCGGCCCCCATCGGGCGCACGTTCGCCTCGCGCCTGCGAGCTCCAAGGCTCGATCCTTCTCGTTTGGCGTCTAAAACCCGACTCTTATTTTCTTCAAATTCTCACACAAACTTCCGCGTGCTTCCGGTGCGTGACGTCACCCGCACCTTGTCACCCAGTATCGTCTCGGACTGTTATGACATCTGAGTGACACCTTCATCCGCTCGCGTGCACCCGCGTTAACACCTGCTTCAATCTTACACCCAACCAACCCATGTGCTGAGCCGAAAGGTTCTCAGCCTAACTAAACTCAAAGGCATGAACCGAAATCCCTCGGCTATTTCATAACAGCACTACCCTTTCGGAATTCAATAAGTAAGCAATGGAGAATACGTTGCTTTTGCGAAGTATTATCATCCATGGAGTTAGACATAGATACCCTTGTCGGTGAGGCTTAGAATACGCTGAGGAGGAGTAAGACCACTAAAAGGGGTATCCTGGATATGACAGTAAACAGGAACTAATGGTGAGACTTCAATTCTGGACATCTGGGGAATATGGAGTACCTCTTCATTGCCATTACTCCCAGGTCCAATATAAACTGAAGAGGAAGTATTTTTAAGGTTCTATCAACGGGTCAAATAGATCTGTTTAAGAATTATTGAGTTATGAATTGGTTTGGGAATAGATATGTTTAAAAATCGTTTGTATTCGACGAGGGACAAAAAAAAATTCTTAAGAAAATATGAACGTATAACGAATGCGATTCCATGGTCTCTTGGCATAAAATAACTCTGGATGGGTTGAAATGCCATTTATTCATTTATTCAATTAATCAATCTAAGATACGTGATAAACGACTAACTGTTGGATAGAAGAGATGTTGAAATAATTCCAGACGCAGTTTCGTTCCGTTTAATTTTAGTTCTACCTTGGATAGTTGATTCATAATTCATAGAGGGGATATTCGTAACTACTTAGCGAACACCCGAACATTTTTACTAATTAGTTATCTAAATACTAATTTTTCAATAACTTCTATCCGTTGCCCGGCTTATAATCATAAAATCCTTAACGATAATAAACAATTTTATGAAGATTGATAGTTTCAAAATGACAAAAAGATAGCCTTCAAAAAGATGGAATTTCCACGGCTACAGAAAGTAAACTCTTTATTTCCCTTTTTCTATTTATCTGTTGTTGTTATTTTTTTATCAGAAAGCATTGTTAATCCTGTGAAACAAAAAAAATCTTCAGTCAATATACAATGTGGGGAGAATCCCTGTGACATAGTGGACTGTGACATCAAAATAAGTGAGTTCGAACTCAAGTCACGCTATTACGTTCACTTTCGGCCCAATACCCTTGGGAAAGGTATGAACTCCCTTAACTTTCCAGCTATGGGCTAAATTGTGCCACAACTATTCTTACGGAGGGATGGCTTTGGCATTAGATAACCCACGAAAGTTAATATGCCTTTAAAAAAAGAAACTGAAACCAGTACACGATGTTGCCATCATTATTATCTAACATTTGCTTAAAGGAACCTTTGGAGGAAATGATCTCAAGTGTTTAGTCACAACTTTTTCGCAGAATTTATATCATAATTAATTGCGAATAACTGAAGGAAATTTAAGTTATCTCCCATGAGAAATTATAGTGATATGAATGGAACGCTGTCCTTACCTGATTATTTAGATGTAAATGAAATTGGGAATTGTTTTATTCTCTAAATTAGAGCATGCTTACACTCGCAAAGATTTCGCTTCGGTGTAATTGGTGTATTCAGCTACATGCTTTCACACCGTTGAGAGATAGACAAATAAATAGGTAATATAATTTATGGAACAAATCAATGTCTTTTTCGCCAAAGAGCGATAGAAGGTAAATGTGTTTACTCACGGCTTTAACAAATGGTTTCTTAAGGATGTGGGCGGAGAAAAGACTTTTTTCTGGTTAGGTTTCACTATACATGTGTCCGTTATTTTTTGGTTAGTGAGTTAAGACTTAAGAATTGATCAGTTAGAAGTTTTAAGTTAAGAACTTTGCTTAAACATTCAGTCCGATCCATTTGCCCGGTTGTTGGCAGGAGGGCCACTGAAACGAAGCCAGTAGAGAGAATAGATGTCATAAATCTCTCGAAAAATTGTGTGCATCGAAGTTCCCTTTATGTCAGAATTTTAAATTATCTTATTTCTTTTTTTATTCTGGCAATATTGTATGGAAGATTGACAGTTGCCTATGCTGAAGGTCACTCCTTTTCATCATACCAACTTAATCCAAGGGAAGGGCAAGTTGCTATGCAATTAGTGTTGCCCTAGGGGTTGCCAGACCGAGGTTGAACACAACGTGGGATTGCTTTAGGGAATACAGCTCCTGGTTGTGCCACTCCATCCCACCATGTCAAGTTACTCTGCCATGCTAGAAGAGAAAGTGGTTGAACTCAGAATTTTTCCGTCTTTTAAACTGGTGAACCTTATCAAGGCTAGAGACCCCAGTCTAACGAACTAAAATCAACTTGTACACTGGTACAATAGAGTGGTTGTCTCCGTAGCGTAGATGGGAGAGTCTCTGTGGCGTAGTGGTTAAAGTGCTGGACTTCCGCCGCGAAATAAACGAGTTCGAACTCCAGTCACGCTATTATGTTCATTTTCGGGCTAATACCTTTGAGAAAGGCATAAACCTCCTTATTACCTCCGCTGTAGATTAAATAGGATCCCTGCTATTCTTTTCTAAGGATGGCTTTGGCATTAAATAATCCACGAAGTTTGATATGCTATTAAAATTAAGAAACCAAACAGGTGCGATGGATATGCAAAAATTGAATTTAGATCTAATCAGTGACTTTATTTTAGTCATCATTTTTTTTTCTTATCTTTATTTTTATTGATGACAAGTAATTTAGAAAGAAAAAAATATCTTTTATTTTTTCTTTTATTTTCCTTTTTATTCTCGATTTACTTTTCCTTTACAAAAAAGTGCTTGGCCTTTTTTTTTTTTTTTTTGGAAGCTGATTTTGTACCTTTCTCACAGTTAAACTTTTCTTTTGTCAACTGACATTCTTTTTCTTTGTTCGACATAAATTTTCTCTCCAATGTATTCCCTCCACCATGAACCTCTTCACCTTTTTCTTCTACATCTTTCCAAAATTTTCCCGCAGGAGAAACTTTTTCCTCTTGATGCATCTTTTCTTTATAACTTGCCCGTTCTACAATTGTCCGAGTATTTTTCTCTTTTCTCTTTTTCTTTTCGTTTTCGTGTATGCTTAATGCATTCCTTATTTTGACTCTTCCCCACTGATTGTTCTTTCTTTCTTTCTTCTGATTTTCAGGTGTTTTTTATTCATTCACCATTTTGGCTTTTTTTGCAATTTTTCTTTTTTCGTACGTTTTTCATTCAAATTTCATTCATTTCTGATCTAGTCTCATTTTGAATTCTTCTTTCTTCCTTTGTCTTCATCCGTCATTTTTAACACTATAATCAAGTCTTTCTTTCTTTCTTTCTTTCTTTCTTTCTTTCTTTCTTTCTTTCTTTCTTTCTTATGATGTTCATGTTTGTTCATTCGCCATTTTGGCTTTTTTAAATTCTCCTTTTTTTCTTTTACTTCTGTTTTTCATTCAAAACTTTTTTGTTCATAGGTTGTTCACTTTTCCAATTCTTTCTTTTTTTTAGTTTTCTTTCATTTTATTCTTTAACATTTTATTCACATTTCTTTCTTTCTTTCTTTCTTTCTTTCTTTCTTGCTTTCTTTTGTTTTTCGTGAATGTTTTATTCATTCACCATTTTCTGAAACTCCCTCTGGAGCAACCTTTCTCTCTAGATGCAACTTTTCTTTATAATTTCTCCGTTCCACAATTGTCCGAGTATTTTTTTCTTTCCCCTTCTCTTGGCTTTTCACAGAAACACACCTTTTCGATCTATCTGTTCGTTTTGACGCTGCTCGGAGCACTTTTCTATAAAAACACAATCAATGTCACTAAATTCTCGGTTATGACATTTCTCGAATTTATTTATTTACTTATTTTCTTTTTTACTGTCTATATAACTTTTTTTCTTTCGTTACTTCTCAATTTTTTCCCTGGATAGTGTTCGTTCAATTTGCCTCTTTAGACCTCCTCCCCATCTTTCTTCAACCTTGTTTTCATTTCACCTTCTCCTCCATTATAATCACAGAACTCGATTTTCCCATTGCTCCTTTCGCAATTCTATCTTTTCACAATTTCCCTTTTCTTCCTCTTTCTCCATTTTATGCCCTTTATTTCTCTTTCCATGTCAATTCTTTTTCTTTCTTTCTTTTCTTCATGCTTTACTGGTCTTTCTTTCTTTTTTTTTCTTTCTTTCTTTCTTTCTTTCTTTCTTTCTTTCTTTTCCATTCTTCATGCTTTACTTATCTACTTTTTTTCTTTTTTCTCCCTTCTTCATGCTTTACTGATTTTCTTTTTTTCTCTTTTCTTTATGCTTTCTTTCTTTCTTTCTTTCTTTCTTTCTTTCTTTCTTTCTTTCTCAATCTTCTTTCGTTCTATTTTTCTCCTTTCTTCATGCTTTACTGTTTTTCTATCTATCTTTCTTTCTTTCTTTCTTTCTTTCTTTCTTTCTTTCTTTCTTTCTTTCTTTCTTTCCTGATCTTCTTTCGTTCTTTTTCTCTCCTTTCTTCATGCTTTACTGATTTTCTTTCTTTCTTTTTTTCTCCTCTCTTTATGCTTTACCAATCTTTCTTTCTGTCTTTCTTTCTTTTTTCTCTTTTCTTCACGATTTACTGATCTTCTTTCTTTCTTTTTTCTCCTTTCTTCACGATTTACTGATCTTCGTTCTTTCTTTTTTCTCCTCTCTTCACGATTTACTGATCTTCTTTCTTTCTTTTTTCTCCTCTCTTCACGATTTACTGATCTTCTTTCTTTCTTTAATTCCCCTTTCTTCATGTTTTACTGATCTTCTTTTTCTCACTAAACTGTTCTTAATTCTCTTCCATGGTCTCATTTTAATTTCAGGCCTCCTCCTTTGTCACCATCATTCCACCAATTTGGCTTTGTTTCTTGTCTTCTTTTTAAATATCTGCATCTCCGAAAAAGTCGCCATCGTTCATATTCAATATTTATTGAATTTTGGTCTCATTTTTCTATTCCATTATATTTTCTAGTATAAATAAACAATCGTTTTCTTCGTGTAGCATTTAATTCAGCTCACGTTTTTAAGGCTGTGTTTTATATTCTCCAAGAGGTGTTAAATCCACTTTTACTACAAGTAGTGATAAAATTCTGGTTTTGAGAAAAACCTTTTCTTTTCTACTAGACAGTGATTAGTCTCTTGTTTATTTATGTATTGATTTTATTTTAAAATTCTTTTTACTCATTCACAAATTCATTCTTTTAAAAATTTCTTTCTTTCTTTCTTTTTCATTTCATTTTCTTCTTTCTTTCTTCCCTCCTTTCTTTCTTTCTCATCTCACTTTCTTCTTTCATTTGCATATCGTTTTCTTTCTTTCTTTCTTTCTTTCTTTCTTGAAATTTACCCTCTCCTTTAGTTTATTCTCATGTTTAAATTTCTTTCTTTCTTTCTTTCTTTCTTTCTTTCTTTCTTTCTTTCTTTCTTTAAATTTACCCTCTCCTTTAGTTTATTCTCATGTTTAAATTTCTTTCTTTCTTTCTTTCTTTCTTTCTTTCTTTCTTTCTTTCTTTCTACTCTTTTTCATTTGTATATTTCTTTCTGTATATCTTTCCTTCTTTAAATATTTCCTTCTATCTTATTTTTATTCATTCCTTTGTACCTTTGATTTCTCATTCGTAAATCTCTCTGTTCTTGATGTTTTCCTACGACACTTTTGCCCCTTTCATTTTTTTAAATACCATGTGTTCTACTCTTACCTTTTCTTTTAAGAACCTTACACAATTCATTACATTATTTCATTCTCTTTTTTTTTTTAAATGTCCTATCGTCTTTCCCGGGTTTCTTTTATTCGTTCAGATATTTCTTATTTGAAACTTTTTCTCTTTTTCAAAGATTATTTTATTTCACTTTTTAGTTTACTTTTATGTAAAAAAAAAATGGCTTCTATATCACTTTTTAAAAAAATCACTTTCTTCTCTAACTTGTTTTGATACCTGGTTTATTCTTCTTTCTTCTTAATATTTTCTTCTTTTTCTATTCTAATTCATTTTAATCTTATTGCTATCTTAAAATAATATTTTAGTTGGATATCCCCTTCTATTATCTGCTTTTTGATTTTTTTCCGTTTCTAAATTTTGCTATTTTCTACCTTAAAAGAGATTTTTTCACTTTTTTTTTATTCACCGTCGATTTAATTCAAGGTTTTTGGAAGAGGGAAACGATAAATTAGTCCGATTTTTTTAACATTCATTTTTTTCTTTTTTCTTTTCTTTTCACTCCTTCTTTATCTATTATTCTTTTCATTCATTAAATCATTCATTTACATATCTTTTTCTTTCATACACTTCCTTCACTTCTGTCTTTATTTTCTTTCATTTCGTTTTTGTATTTTATTGACAATTTTCTTTCTTTCTTTCTTTCTTTCTTTCTTTCTTTCTTTCTTTCTTTCTTTCTTTCTTTCTTTCTAGTATTTTATTCACATTTGCCTCCCTTTCTTCCTTTTTAATATTCATTTCAATTTTTTCGTTCTTTCTTTTCTTTTGTATCTCTTTTTCTTTTATATTTTCTTAGTATTTTATTCACGTTTTTCATTCTCCTTCCTTCCTAGCATCTTTTTACCATTTTTTGACCTCTGTCTTTTTTCTTAGTATTGTATTTACACCTTTCTTTCTTTCTTTCTTTTAGCATTTTGACGTCTTTCTTTCTTTCTTTTTTTAGCATTTTTGACGTATTTCTTTCTTTCTTTCTTTCTTTCTTTCTTTCTTTCTTTCTTTCTTTGTCTTTTAGCATTTTGATGTCTTTCTTTCTTTCTTTCTTTCTTTTAGCATTTTTGACGTCTTTTTTTCTTTCTTTCTTTCTTTCTGTTCAGTTAGCCCATCCTCATTCTCTCGTAAATACTTTCCTATTTTCCTTCTTTATTTTCTGTCTCCGTTACGATCTCACTATAAAACCACATAGCCTAGAATCCCATTGGAGTCTATTACGTCATCATCCGGGCCACTACCGTCTCATCCATGCCTATTACAGTCGATACCACACAATGCTTAATGAAACAGTTTATCCACGACGCCGAATGAAGGGACCATGGAGACTTCGTTTTCGTTTCTACCAGCTTTTCATGTCAACTGGAATTCAGATATCGTGTGACAGCAATGATATACAACGCTTGATGCGGGAACCCCTCTTTTACCTGACATGGTCTTTCCAGTACGGTACGGCTCACATCGCCAGCGTGTCTGCTTCGCCAGTCTCATGGGCTCTCCATGCCGCTATCTCCAACGCTTTTAATTGATTCTTAAGTTTGAGATGACAACAACTGAGGCTCCCTACGGACCAATTAGGGGCTGGTTGCTGGCTTTTTCGACGTTGGCTTTGTTGCTGAGTTACTTCCCTTTCCTGTCTCTTCTCTTTTCTTGTGCTCTTTCGCTTCAGCAGCTTGTATCATGGCTGTCTTTTTGCAAAATTTGGCGCGTCGCTGTACAACACAGGCCGATTCGTTTTAAATGCTCCAAAAAGGATTAAGTTTGCGATAGAGACAAACGGATAGTCAAACAGCCAACCAGCCTGCCAGCCAAACAGAGAGAGAGAGAGAGAGAGAGAGAGAGAGAGAGAGAGAGAGAGAGAGAGAGATAAACAGAAAACCGTGTGAATGAGCATTTGTGATTGGTTAGGAGTGTATATATGAATGTGAGCATTAAATCAAATGTGTGAAATTTTACACAGATAGCTTTATAAAATACAATATACTTATATATCATTAGCATCATCATCATCATCATCATCATCATCATCATCATCATCATCAAGGCGTGCTGACAGAACAGATTCCCTTGAATCTCTCTCGCCATCCGTCTCAGCCTGCCATTGTTCTTAAGTCTTCTCGACGGCATGAAGTGTCTACACAGAGCTAATGCATGAAAATTTTTGCTGGTCAGCCAACCCTAGTGCGTCCAGGTGTTGAAGTCCATGGGAGAACGTCGCTTATGAGTTCGCCCTTACTTTCCCAGTAGTGCCCAGCATGCCTCGTTTATCTGACTAGGATGGCTTGTGAGATGGGAGGTGAGTAGCTGTACAGCTGGTGTTTTGTAGGGCGCTGCTTCCAGGATTTGTTCAAAACTGTACACAGCACCCTTGTGTTGTTCCTATCAAGCCTTTTCTGCAAGCACTTCGTTAATGTGGTGCATCCATAGAGTAGTACTGACACAGCTACAGCTTGGAAAAATTTCCATTTTATTTTATCAGAGAGATGAAAACGTTCTCTTATGAATAAATTTTTATTTCCGAAAAAAAAAAAAAAGAAATGACTAAAAATAATGACGATTATTAATATTATTTCTGTTTTACATATTTTTTCCTTCTATGTAAAAAAAAAAAAAGAAAAAATTGAAAATTTGACGAATCTTAAATTTTTTATTTATTTTTGAAAATTGGCTATAATTTAAAAAAGTGTTTGCATTTTATTTTCTCAATGATCGCACAGTCATTTCTTATTGTTTGTATTTTCTTAAGAGTTATATAATCTTTCTGGTCTCTTAATAATTGCATCAATTATTAATTGATTTTGTTTTTGTAATTTATTCAGTAATTTATTCAGCAAAATTTATTCGGTAATTTATTCAGAAAAAACTTTATATATATATATATATATATATATATTTTACAGTCTGTTCACTCACACTTCATTCAATGTTTTATATTTTCGAATCTAAAAAAAATATTATGGGAAAATATTTACTTTTCTTAAAAAAGATGATTCCTCAGAGAATTTAAATCATTTAGAAGATTTTGAAGAGACACACTTGCTTGCAGAAATTCCGCCCAAAATCGAAAAATGAAAATTACTTTAAGTTTAAAATATTTCTTTTTGAATTTGGAAAGCTTTTCGTTTGTAGAAAAAATAAAACCGACCCCCAACCCCCAAAAAGCAAAAATCAAAACAAAACGAAACAAACAAAAAAACAATAACAAAAAACAACAACCAAAAACAACAACAGCAACAACAAATAAAACAAAGCAACTTTCTAGAAATATATCAGTCAATTACATCATAATTATATGATTATTAATCAATTTAGAAAAATATAGGTTTGGGGTATTTGGCTTAATGACATATCAACCCTTGTAGGGTATTTAATGCCAAATCCTGTTATATATATGTATATATATATATAATCATCATCATCATGAAGTAATGCTGACAGCATGGAGTTCCTTACCTTTATCTCCCATCCATCCCTATCGTCCATTGCTCCTGGCAGGTCTTCTAGACTGCATCCTGAGTCTGATGTAAGTAAGTCTTTGCTGGTCGGTTAATACTGGCACGTCCATGAACTGAAGTCCTTAAAAGAACGTTGCTTATGAGTTCGTCCTTGCATCTCCAGCAGTGCCCCACATGTCTTGCTCATCTTACTTGAATATTTATGAGATGGGAGGCTGGTGGCCGTACAGCAGCTGTAATGTGAGGTGCTGTTTCCGGGATTTGTTCAAGCATTCTTCTGTAGTTCCTATCTAGTGTTTTCTCAATGCGTTTTGTAAAAGTCTATGTGGTGTATCCATATAGTAGTATGGAATAAATCCCGGGTCATTTTATCGAACAGATTAGATTTTTATATGGTCGATAGTTCCTCAATAGCATTCCTTGCTTTCGCTGGACGTATGTCGGCTTCACCTTTAGTAAACAAGATATTGCTGCCGAGGTATGTGAACTGGTCTGCTAATTTTAGAAGCTTGTTACTTAGAGTGGAGATGGCTCCTTCTCGTTTAAAACATATGAACTCAATTTTAAGGGCATTCATGTAGAAGCCAAGTCTCCTGTTGCTTGCTGTTGGCTATGCAGTAAGGATTCGGCTCGGTTTGATATATTTGCGAGAAGTGTCTGATCATTTGCATGGTCGTGTCTGTCATAGTATCTGCGGGATGTCGTCTGCTTCTTGACTTTTACATTTTAAAACCATTTTCTTTTATTAGATCCATGGATGTTCGAAGTACGAAATCTCGCTGAGTATAAACACCTTACAAGATTCCATTGACAATCTCGAAGAAATGTATCAGGTGAGTGAACCATAGCTTCCGTGTTTTTAAGGTATCATTAAAGTAGTCGCGTCATATCAAATACTTTAAAAATGGTACTTGATAACTCCTTGCTTAATACTCAGCAATATAAGGTACGTATCGAGAATAAAGTGGAGCAATCCAGGGAAAGGAGTAGCGTCCTCCTCTACACCTCTGTGTAGTAGCTATTGAAAAGGGGCATTCTGGTCGCCCTCAACTACGGTCGCCGACTATAGTAGTAACAATTTTGTGGTGGGGAGGGAAACCATATGCAAGTAGAATTTGATTCTTCTTTCAGTACACTTTCAATGATCCAACGGATTGTCAGAATCTGTGCGGTTGTTGAGCGATTCCTTCGAAAGCCGTTCTGATTTTTCCCAAGAATCTTTCTCAATTTCTTGTCGGATACGATTGAGAAGCAGGGTTTTATAAACTTTAGCAGCAATAGTAGTTGGAGTTATGCTTCAGTTGTCCTTTGTGATTCCAAGGACGCCTTTCTTGATGAAGGGAAGGATCCAACCTTTCGTCCATTTCTCTGTCGAGTTTTGTCTATAGAATGCTATACATAATCGGAGGAGTAAGTCGTAAATTTTCTTGTCTTCTAAACTTCAGAGGGTATTTCGTCGAGGTCTGCAACTTTTCTGTTTTTAATTTTTTTCAATACAGCGTCAAGTTCTTCCTCCGTTATCTGTCATAGTTTTATGTCTAGTTGGTCATTAATAACTTTTTGGATGGTTTTGTCAGTGATTTCAAGAGGGTTTCCATACATATTCTTGAAATGTTCTTTCCACTTCAGAAGTCGTTCTTCTTGGCTGGCAGCTTTTAGTTTTTTTCTTGAGGTGCTCTTATTTTCGCTCACTTCAATCACTGCCCACCATGCTATTCTATTTTACTGAATTTCTAATTTTATCGATTTGGCTTTGATTGTATTCTAATAGTTCTTTTTGGTGTGTTTATGTGCGGGTGTGTTGGTTAGTTCTCTCTGTACTTTCCAAAGTTTCTGTGCGTTGACATTTGTTGAATTCTAATTTTTTGAGCAAGGATGCTTTTTTAAAGTTATCTCATCTCTTCCAACTACCAGTGACTGCTTACATTTCGCTCTTGACTTGGTTGGTATACACTCAGCTGCAGGTTCCATGTGAGTAGTAACAAAGTTTGCATATTCTTCATTCTGAGTATGTGTTTAAGACGTTTCATGAAGAAGTGAGGACCAGTCATAAGGTGTGGCTTTGATCTTTTGTTTCTTATTTCTGCGCGAATCTAGGCGTATCTTTGCCGAGATGTTTCTGTGATCAGAAAATACTCCTTTAAAAAAGGAGTATGCTTCACAGTTCAAAGCCCAATTTATCTACTTCTTGTTTATGAATAGGTAATCTAGATATGCTTTAGAGTAATTTGGGTAGGTGAAGGTCCATAGTTCTCCCTCCCTTCTTGGAATTTTGTATTTAAGAATGAAAGACTGTTCTGGAGTGAAAAATCTGCTAGATAATCGCCATTTTTATTTAGCAAGTTGTGTAAACAAACATCACTATTTTCATCTTTGTCTATTTGAACGTTGTGTTCGGGAATATGTCGAGCAAATGAAGATAGCACGTTGTAAAAGTTCGTGATACCTGTTTCATCACTGATCTTTGTAGGACTGTAGTAAGAGACGATCGTTGTGCAGGAGTTGCTATTAAATGTAGCACCCATCATTTTTGGTTGATTTTTTTCGATGATATTAAGTGATTTTAAGGCACGAGAATTGAGAAGCATTCCTACATCTCCAATGGCGGCATTGACTGAAACTTTCCACGCAGATAATGAGACAAACGCCGGAGTATTATCAGTACCGTGGTATTTTAATTCTAGTTCACTATGGTAATATCTATTTTCTCGCACGCATATAATGTCTCTATTGTGCTTGACTGCAGATGCTGTAAGCTTGGATAGTTGGTTTATTGTATTTAAAGTCCTAACGTAAAAAGTTACATTGTTAACAATGTTGTGTAAGTTGGGTTTGGGCTCTGTACCAGATTTTTCAAATATTGCGGGTAAAGCTTCAACCTCAGCAGAACGCACTTCTTGTTTAATCACGTGAGGGGCGATGGGGTTTGGATTAGAGTCGTGGCATTCTTTCATTGGCTCTTTTTTTTTCATCAACCGTCGCCACCCATAGAGGTGAGTTGCTGTAGTTACCTGACTAAACTACTATTCTGGCCGTTATTAGGTTATTCTACCCAGTATCTGGTTAAGTGCGCTGTTGACCCAACTTTAGATTCATCCGCCTTACTTCATATCCATCAGGCAGCATTCCATAGTTTTCTTGTGTGGCTCGTAAAATACTCCCCTCCCTCAGAGACTTTAATCCAATGACAAGCCGAAGCAGGATTTCTGAGTGCGGAGAAAAGAAAAAGAAAAGAAAGATCCTCTTTCATATTCTTATGTTTTAACTTAAGTTCAACAAATGGATTTTATCTAGATCCGGCATGTGTGGAATATCTGTTACAGTATGTTTAGACAAAATTATTCTAAAGAAATTGATTCTTTGTTTTTTGATGGAATGGAAATATTTTCATTATGGGGTTTTGTTCAGAATATGGAAAAGCTTTAATACACATATTGTCTTCATTTGAAACGGGCCTCATGAAGGGGAATTATTGTTTATCTGCCATTTTTACAAGTTAGAAACAACTTATATTCTCAGAATAAAAATGAATGTTTCTCTTCTGAAGTTTTAACGAGTCGAACACTACTTATGTATTGGTCAGTTCGAACTTTTTTTTTTAACTCTTCATGTGGGGAGAGGACATGTAGTGGACGGTCATTAAGGCTACTAAGATATTCAAGCAAATGAACACATGAACACACACACACACACACACACACACACACACATATATATATATATATATATATATATATATAAATTGTAAGCGAATGCTTTATGGGTAACTTTATTTTTAAACAAGTTTGAGCTCATTTCTTTGAACACTATTAAATGGTTTCAAGTATTGTTAACACTAATAATTGTATTCATTATAAATCATTTTGTTGCACACAGTTAAATGGTTTCAATTATTGTTATCTCCGAGCAATTGATTCTCAGCCATCGCTTTCTGCACGCCGAAAACAAGTATGTATGTATGTACGCTCCAGTATGAAACGAGTACTTCAGAAGTAGGACTTGATCTCGGGCCTCGGCACTTTACAGCTTGAACATGTAACATATATAGTACAGTCTGTTTTTCCAAAGTCGGGTTTACTTGTTATATGAGATGTATTGACAGCAAATTTTTGAAGACTCGCTACACAGGGAAGTCGTCTTAATTCTTTAACCAGGTATGCAAATCTGCAACAGGTTTGAGAAAACATGAGAGTGGACTGGGTAAATGTCAACCGAAAAGACAGCTAACTCATTTGTCGCACATGGAATAGGGATTGCAAGTATATTCTTGGTCTGAAGAGTCACATGAGCTCACAAGGATACTCTTATCGCATCGAGTAGATAGCCTTCTTCTGCAAAAGTACAAATCATCATCATCATCATCATCATCATATCGCGCTGGTAGCACGGATATCCCTGACCCTCTCTCGCCACTCCTCCCTATCGTTCATCGCCCTAGGTAGGTCTTCAGGACAACATCCTGTATCCTCACATAGCTGCTGAATGTACGTTCGAGCTGGTCGTCCTGCTTTTGCGCGGCAATGTGTGGGGATCCATAAGAGTACATCTCTTATGAGTTCATCTCTGCTTCTCCTGCAGTGTCCTGCATGTCTGGTTCGTCTAACTTGGATAGTTTTCGTGATAGGGGGCAGGTGGCCGTACAGTTGGTGTCTTGTGGGGTGTTGCTGCCAGGACTTGTTCAGGATTGCACGCAGCATTCTTGTGTAATTGCCATCTAGCTTCTTCTCCAGTCGTTTTGTTAGCGTCCATGTAGTGCATCCATATAGCAGTATCGATGTGACCGCTGCCTGGAAGAAACTGCGTTTCATTTTATCGGTTATGTCTGATTTCCATATAATCGATAGCCTATTGATAGCTGTCCATGCTTTCGTTAACCTCGTTTCGATGTCCTTTTCGGTTGATTCGACGCTGCTTCCTAGGTACGTGAATTTGTCTACTAGTTTAAGTGGGGTTGGTTCTTTTTAATTTATGGAGATTCCCTAAACTTTTCTGACCATTGCTTGTATTAGAGACAAGTTCACCAGACCATAAGACACTGGATATTTTAATTTATTGATTTTTTAATGTTATCGAATACGATTTCGTAATTTTGTTATCATCATTATCAAGTTGTTTGGTTTGGTTTTATGGCATATCAACCATTTATTTAATGCCAAATCCATTTTTATACATATAAACTGTTCTATTTCAAGCAATTCAGTTTAGCCTAAGTACATACTTTAGTTCTATTTGACCCATATATAGGACCCTATCAGGTGCTACTATTCCCGGCCAGAGTGGACCTGGGAGCGATGGCAATGAAAAGGTACTCTGCATTCCCCAAAGCTTCAGTATTACTGGAGCCTCACCATCAGATTGTTTAGTGTCATTTCAGGACACTCGTTGGGGGCGATGCAGTTGGTGTATTCTGCAGCCCCATTATCAAATTGTGCTGATAGCAATGAGTCCCTTGACTCCATCCGTCCTTATAGTTTATCTTTTCCCGCAGGTACTCTTGACTAGACCCAGTGTCCTCATAAAGCTGATGTATGTAAGATTTTTCTGGTCGCCAACACTGGTGTGTCCATGTGTAGGAGTCCATTGAAGAGCGTCGGTTATGATTTTGTCCTTACTTCATCGACAGTGTCCAGCATATCTTTTTCCTTTGATTATAGATTTGTACAATTGTTTCTTTAAAATTCCTTCTGGAGCGTTGTCCACCTTCATTGGTCATTATTTTAAAAATCGGATTATTCTATCCAGAAATGAGAGAAATTTTTGAATAGTTAATTATTTTTTTTTAGCAGTTAAAAATTAAAGTTTCTTTTAATTTTGACGGTAAAAAATAACATTGCGAATATTTCTTTTATTCTTTCAATTGTTGTAACGGCATATCAGCCTTCGTGGGTAATTTAATGCCAATGGTATCCCTGTAGAAGAATAGTAAGTTGACGACCGTAATAGCTACGACACCGAGGTGTAGGGAAGGGCGGTACTCCTTCCCCCCGGATTGCTCCACTTTACCCTTGATACGTACCTTATAATGCTGAGTGTTAAGCAAAGAGATATCAAGTACCATTTTTTAAATCTTAGGTATGACGCAACCTGAAACTGAACCTTGGTTTCCTGGGCCATAATCCATAACTGGTGGCATCTTGAATATACCCTTGGAAATAATAAATGATGGTGGAAAGTACTCGGGAGAAAATTTTGGATATTTTGTATATAAAATTCTTAAGACTCAGAGGTTGACGTGTTGGATTGCAAAATTCTTAAGTGAGTTTCAATTCCTCTTGTGCTATTACATTCAATTTTGGACTAATACCCTTCAGAAAGATATGAATCCCTTTTATATTCCAGCAATGGGTTAAATAGTGCCAATACTGCTCTTCTACAATGATGTCTTTATTGTGTTTATTTGGTTATCCTGTTGAGATGAGGTTTCTTAATCTGAGAATTAATTTTTTTATTTATTCATATTTACCAACCCCTCCGCTCGGTCAGGATATGACACAAGGTCAATTTTTAAGCGAAGTTTAACAGGTTTGAGTTCAGAGTTTTCCTTCTCCTAGACTAGTTGCCTCACCAAGGCTGTACAACCTAGTCGGCCCTACTATTTACCCATAGCTGGAGGGAGAATAATTGGATTCATACCTTTCGCTATGTGAAATGCAATCAGTCTCGTCCAGGATTTGAACTCGTTTCGCCGTGTCCATTTCCTACGACGATAACCATTACACCTCGGGCACCTCGACAATTTTAAAAATTTATTGCGGACTTTTTGTCCTCATCTTGGTATTTTTTCTTCTTCTTTTTACGGTTCCAGGTGAGCATTGTCAGAAGATAGCGGTTTCAATTCCTACCCAAGCCGGCCAGAGGTTTACTTAGTCAAAAATGTGGTGCGATAGACAACAACTATGGAAGGCAGTAATTACTGGGGATACAGTTACAAGACTCAGCATTCCTATCCGAGATCGCGGTTAATCACTTGAAGAAGGCCAGAGGTGAAACGTAGTGGCCGAAACGTAATGAAGAAAAAAAAAAAGGAGCCTATCAAGATGAGGACAAAAAGTCCGCAATAAATGAAAAAAAAACTCTGATGTCTTTATGTTGTACAATTTTGGTGATGCCAATAATAATCATATAGATATATATACATATGCAGGCGGACTCTTTCGTTTCAGATACGAACATGTTTATTAATTTCTGGCTTCGGTCCATGGCGACACGACGAGAAAGACACAATTCTTAAAAGTCTTTGTTAACCATACTATGCTGATCCCACCCCAACGTGCGGCGCATCTCGTGATGTTTAAGATCTCAATTCATCTCTGCCGGTCGAGACCCGAAAAACTCAACCGCACGCCTCAACGGTAGAAAACTCGATTGCACCTTCAATGGTCGAATCTCAACTGCTGTCTTTTTAAAATCCTCAAATTCTCTGGACCATCTCTTCTGGGCATGACGTAATCCATACTCCAGCCCCATTTCCTGTCTGGGAGTTTATTATGACAGATGGCGATTGTCACATCTTTTCCGCACGCGTAAGACTGCATTAAATGACTATGCACCTGGACAAAGAGACCCGAATAGTTCAAAGCCTTACCAAACTGAATGATAAAATATGATTTACGAAAAATGATTAATATAAAAAAGTAAGTAAAAGTAAAGTTAGCGACCGTAGTCGAGGGCGACCAGAAGGCTCCCTTTCCAATAGCTACTACACCAAGGTGTAAGGGAGGGCGCTACTCCTTTCCCTGGATTGCTCCACTTTACCCTCAATACGTAACTTATATTGCTGAGGATTAAGCAAGGAGGTGTCAAGTACCATTTTTAAAGGGATTTGGTATGACTCGACCTGGGATTGAACCCTGGTCTCCCGGACCATTGGCGAACACTCTACCCACTAGGCTAATGAACCGGTTAATCATTCCTTAATTATATAACATTTAATATTGAATAATCCCCAAAGGTTGATATCCCATTTAAATAAAGAAACTAAATAATCTTTGATGATGACAAGAAAAAAAAAAGAACCTTATCTGTATTTCCCTTTTCCTAAGTCATACACTCATTCCTGTCCTTATAACAAATCAATTGAACTGCCACGATTTGAAACAAGGTCTGTTTTTAAGTGAAGTAAAGATAGTTGGAATTCAGAGTTGATCCAGTCCAGTCGGCTGGGGCTGTAAAATATACCAACAGCATCTCTGCAGATAAGATCCCCTATCCACTTAGGAGTGTCCCGGATATGACATTAACCTATCTGATTATAAGCCTTGGAGATTTGGGGAATATGATGTACCCCTTCTTGCTATTACTCCCAGTTCCACTCTGACCCGGAGTATTTGCAGTTGATAAGGTCATATCTATGGCTCAAATAGAACTCTTTGACGTTTAAACTGTGCGCAAACAAATGACTTATGCTAAATTGAATTGTTAGAAAAAAGCTGTTTGATATTTACCAACCACTCCGCTCGGGCAGGATATGACACAAGGTCAATTTTTAAGCGGAGTTTAACAGGTTTGAATTCAGAGTTTTCCTTCTCCTAGACTAGTTGCCTCACTAAGGCTGAAGAACCTAGTCTGCCCTACTATTTACCCATAGCTGGAGGGAGAATAATTGGATTCATACCTTCCCAAGGGTATTAGTGTTATGTGAAATGCAATCAGTCTCGTCCAGGATTTGAACTCGTTTTGCCGTGTTCATTTCCTACGACGATAACCATTACACCACGGACTGTTTGATCATTTAACTATGTATAAACTGCGTGCAAACGAATGAGAAATATTGAATAGAATAATTAGTGTTAAATAGCAATATTTGTAAACACTACACTTTATGCAAACAAATGATTAATATTGAATAGAATTATAAGTGTTATATTGCAATAATTGAAACCATTTAACAGAAGAAACAACAACAATATTAATGTGGAAATAAATTAATTCTAACTCATCTAAAAGGGAAATTGCCAACAAACTATTCACTTACAAATCATATATGTATATCCATTTAAATGTGAGCAAACAACTACTTATTAGTAAATAGAATTATTCGTGCTAGATAGAAATGCCTGAAACCATTTGACTGTAAAAAAATGAGCTCAGGCTTATTTAGAAATGTTAACTAAAAAACGTGTTTACAAATCATATATCTAATATATAAGTATAAGGAGGGTTTGGTATCAAATACTCTACAATGGTTGATATGCCATAAAACCAAACCAAACCAAACCAAACCAAATCATATATATTTAATATAAAGAAGATTTGGCGTTAAATAGCCCAAAATAGTTGATATGCCATAAAACCTAACCAAACCAAACCAAACCAATGCGAAAGAACCCATTTCGCTCCTAGTATTTACCAATATCTGGGGGAGAATAGATCGATTTATTCCTTCCCCAACTGAATTAACACGAAGTTAAACACAGGTTTGTCCTGGATTTGAGCCTGGGTCGCCGATTTTATTTCTTATGACGATAACAGTTTCGTCAAGAGCGCTCCTAGGGAATTATTGTCTGTAAAAATATTATCGGCTGTAAAAGTGTGCATACATTTTTAAACACCCTATATATATATAAGTGCATTTATGTGTGTGTGGGTATGTGAGTGAGATATTGATTGAGAGGTTTCAGTTTCTATGTTTAATGGCTTATCAATTTTCGTGGTTTATTTAATGCTAAAACCATCCTTGTAGATGTATAGTTGTGGTATTGTTTAACCCCTAGTCTAGGGAACAAGAGGTTTATTACCTTTCCCAACGGTATAAGTCAGAAAGTGAACGTAATAGCGCGACTGGAGTTCGAACTCGCTTAAAACGATGTCGCAGCCCAGCACGTTAGTCACTATGTCACGGGGAATCCCGCTAGATAGATAGATAGATAGATAGATAGGGGGTAGAGACAGACAGGCAGTGTGTGTTTGTGTGTGTGTGTGTGTGTGTGTGTGTGTGTGTGTGTGTGTGAGTGTTTGTGCGTATATACAATTGGTCTTTGTCAAAGCTGCCTATGGGGGTAGCAGCTTTCAGCAACTTCTGCCAGCTATGAGAAAATGGTCTCTCCACTCACTTCTCCGCCAGCTATGTGAATGTGGGTCTACTGTAAGTATAGATAGCATGTTATCCATACATATGTAAGTAAAAAAAAAAATGAATGAATAAATAAAGTTGAATATGCGTAAGCGGATAGAAATTAAGATTCTTAAAAAGGCAGTGAAGCAATAAATGACAACTTTGATGTGAGAATTGCATCCACAAACAAGAGGTAAAAATGGTGCTAAAAAGAAAGATGGCCACAAATCTGCTGCCGCCATATTTGTGATTGTTAGCAAGACAAAACTAAATGCTTGGATTTAGCAGTTAATAGACAAGGAACAACCCAGCGTCGGGGGAGAAAAGATAACAGAAGGAAAATCATAAAGAGTGGGGAAAAACGAATGGGAAAGAGAAAACAATTTTGTTCATAAGTAAAATTACTCTTTTTAAATAGAAAAAGTTCGAAAAACTGACAGCTTTCTTTCTTTCTTTCTTTCTTTCTTTCTTTCTTTCTTTCTTTCTTTCTTTCTTTCTTTCTAATTTACGATTTTCTTTTCTTTCTTCTTTTCCATTCTTTTTCTCATTCTTTCTTTTATTTTTTTCTTTCTTTGCATTTTTATTAATTCATTCCATCAGGTATTCTTTCTTTCTTTCTTTTTTTTTTCTTTCTTTCTTTCTTTCTTTCTTTCTTTCTTTCTTTCTTTCTTTCTTTCTTTCTTTCTTTCTTTCTATCAAAACCTTCTGAAAACTGTTTTCGTTTGCTTCTTCTCATATTGACAAAATAAATGACAGGAACTTTCTTTCTTTCTTTCTTTCTTTCTTTCTTTCTTTCTTTCTTTCTTTCTTTCTCAATCAATTATTATCCCTTTAAGACCACTAAAAATCGATCTTTACTTAACATCATACGTTCCTTTTCAATGATTTTGTTTAAACATATCCCATACATAAATGAAATAATAATCTTTTTTATAAAGAACAAAAGAAAAAAGAAAGAAACCCAAACAAAAGTGTCGAACCTTCAAGAACACAGAAAACACCGAGTAAATGAAATAAGTTAGAAAATGTCTTTCATTAAGTAAATAAAATTTTCCCCAAAATGAATATCCTCAGTTAATAATGTTCTAAGATGTAAACCAGGGAGGGTAAGTAGTATTTAAATACGGATTGGAAAAGAAAGAAAGAAAGAAAAAGATGAAAAAAAGGAAAAAGAGAACGTAATACAAAGAAAGACAAAAGAAAAGGTAAATAAATATAGAAGAATGAGTAAAAAATAGAAAAAACAAGAAAGAAAGAAAGAAAGACAAAAAAATGAATGAAAAAATGAAGTAAAAAGGGAAAGATAGAGTTTATAAGAAAAGAGGAAAAAAAAAAAAAGAAAAAGAAGAAGGAAATATTATAAGAAAAGGAAGAAAAAGTAAAAAAGATAAAATAAGAAAGAAAATGTAAAGTCAACCAAAGAAGAAAAAAAGGAAAAAGAAAGAAAGAAAAAAAAAGAAGGAAGAAACGGTGGAGTTCCGGAAGGGAAAAAGAAAAAGACGAAAACTGAAGAAACATGAAAAAAATTGTCAAATATAGAAAATATAGAAAATCTAATGTAAAAGATGAAGAAAGAAAGAAAGAAAGAGAGAGAGAGAGAGAGAGAGACAAAATAAATGACAAAATTTTAGAATAACTAAAGAAAAAGAAGCAAGACGAAATTGAGCGAAAGAGTAAATAGTGCAAAAGAGACGAAGAAAGAAAAAAATGGAGAAAAATGGTTGAAAGTAGTTAAAGAAAAAATGGGGGAGGAAAAGACGAACAAAGGATAGAAATAATTTTAAAAAGAAATAAATGGACGGACGAAAAGTTTGACGTTGAAAAGAAAGAGATAATAACGGAGAAAGAAAGGAGAAAAAAAGAAGATAAGGTAAAAATTTGCTAAAGAAAAAGAAGGAAGGAAAGAGGGAAAAGGAAAAGAAGGAAAGATAAAGAGAGGAAAAAGTTGAAGAGAGGAAAAAGAATTAAGGAAAAATGGAAGATGGAATAGTTGTACATACCTGAAGAAGAAGAAGAAGAAGAAGAAAAAAGAAAAACAATGAAGCTCCTCGCCATCCCCCTAAAAAACAAAACAAACAAATTATTATGCAAACCAATAATCAAACAAAAAATAATGAAAAGGAAAAAAGAAAAAAAAAAGGACTCGATAAGAATATCAATTAAAAACAAATGGAGATGAAAAAGAAATGAGGAAAGAAGTTTATTTGAAGACAAGAAAAAGAAAAAGAAAAAGAAAAAAAGAAGGATAGTCAAAGAAAGGAAAAGGAGACAATTAGAAAAAAAAAAAACAACCACCAAAAATCAAACAAACAAGAAAGAAAGACACAAACAAACAGGTAGACAAACAAACAAACAAAAATATAAAAAAGCAAAAACAAAAAACAGAAAAAAAGCAAAGAAAAAACCCAAAACCAAAAAAAGCAAAAACAAAAAACAAACAAGAAAAAAACCCAAAACAAAACAAAACTAAACGAAAATGCAACAAAACAAACTAAACCTCGATAGATCCACATACATTTTATAGGGTGTAGACTTAACAAGAAATAAATGGTGAATAACATAGAAAATCTTTTATTGGCATGAATGTATTTTCTGATTGACAACTTACAAGATCTGTTCTAATAAATCTGTTCTTTCGATTTAATAATGTATGTTTTCGCCTGTGCCTGTCGACATTATCTCCCTTTTTCTCTGTTTTTTCTCTCTCTTTATTAACTATGTTAATCTAAACAGCTAATTCTCCTGGGGGAATATGGGGAAAACGAGTATCTTCTGTCGTCTGCTTGTTTGAAACACGTTTTAACAACCATTATTTATATATTCTCTCATTATGATTATCTCCGTGATAGAAAATTTTGTCAAAGACATTTTAACGGAACATTACTAATATAAGTACCGTTATGCATATTCAGTGTTTAATTTAGAACGGGTATAATTAACCTGAATCCCGATGAGGGGTGGAGCACAAGGGGTTTTATGGCTATCTGTCCGATACGCTTTATTTCATCATTATATAAACATAATAACGTTTTATAAAAATTTTGTTTCTTCCATTTAGTTCTTGCACATTCATTCTCGCTTACTCTTGATCCAGATTTGCTGTATAGGATTTAAAAAATAGATTCGCGGGGACCGCCGAAATAAATGCCTCTTATTCCTTTCCATGGAAACTATAAAAGATAAAAAGAACGTAACTCTTTTTATAGAGTCACCACCATTGGTTGTTAGGATAGGTTAATTTTTCACTTGAAAATAATCACTACAATTCATGTTAACCACGATATGTTAATAACAGTTAATATATTGTAAACCAACCAACCAACCAACCAACCAACCAAAACTAAATCATGGAACACACAATTTACCCGAGTTCATAAAAGGGGAAAATACTTAAAAGTCTCACTAATCATATTATATCATATCATGCTGTATCAAGCAAAGATATATATTTGATATGACATGGTTTTATAATTTCTCTTTTCAATGGAATCCATCTGACCTTCGTGTTTAAAAAGAAGCCATACATTCTTTATAGCGTTTAGAATCTTGGAAAAATGACCAAATCTGCTTTTGATAACTTCTATTGTTGAAACCATATTAGAATTGAATAAGAATATTTCAATGGAAATCTTTTTCACTGGCTGGGATACTCGACGTTGTCCGGGAAAAATAACTTAAATCATGGCAACACAGTTAAAATATCTACTTTAATATATTACTTCTTGCACAAAGCAATAAATCAAAATAAATAAATGAGTAAATAAATAAATATTATTTACATTACATTGGCATGATGGTTAGAGTGTTCGCTAATGGCCCGGGAGACCTGGGTTCAATTCTAGGTCGAGTCATACCAAAGATTCAAAAAATGGTACTTGATGCCTCCTTGCTTAAAACTCAGCATTATAAGGTACGGATCAAGGGTAAAGTGGAGGAATCCAGGGAAAGGAGTAGCGCCCTTCTCTAAACCTTGGTGTAGTAGCTATCGAAAAGGGAGCCTTTAGGTCACCCTCGATTACGGTCGCCAACTTTCCTTACATTATTCTACATATATAAAGTAGCTGCTATTGAAAAAAAATCATAATTTTGATCAACATCATCATCATCAGTCTCGTCGTTTGTAGAGGCACAACTGATGACTTTCTGTCTATGTCTGTCGTGAGCTGAAGACTGCTATTCGGCGAAAGACATACCTATCCATTTCCCAGATGTTATCTTCCAACCTCTTCATCTATATGCTTCTTAGTCTAGCCCCCATGCCCCAGGCCTTATGATATCTTTACGTTCATACCTAATCATTTTTCTTTTCTTCACAATATTAAACAAGCAGGTATGTAACCTAAAGGCTGCAGTTATTCTTTTTTTCTAACCTCCTCATTTGTGATGTGGTCTCTGTATACCAAAAACAAATTATACACTCCCTTATTATCATCGAGCTTCTGGATGTCCAACATTGGATTTATTTGGTTTGGTTGGTTTTTATGGCATATCAACCCTTGTAGGTTATTTAATTCCAAATCCTCTTTATACATATTATATACGATTTGTAAATTCACAGTTTGTAGATAATATTTCTAAACGAGCCAGAGCTCTTTGGTTTTCATACAGTTAAATGGTTTGGTTTGGTTAGGTTTTATGGTATATCAACCATTGTCGGCTATTTAATGCCAAATTCTCTTTGTACATATTATACAAGATTTCTTAACGCGTAATTTGTAGATAATATTCTTTAATGAGCAAGAGCTCATTTGTTTACATACAGCTAAATGGTTATACATATGATTTGTAATCTTAGGTAATTTTAGGTAATCTTTTAGGTAATTTTAGGTAATCTTATTCTTAAATGAGTTAGATCTAATTTCTTTGTATACAAGTATTACTATTGTTTGCACACAGTTAAACGTTTTCATATATTCTAACATGAATAGTTCTATTTAGTGTTAATCATTTGTTTGCACTCACTTGAATGGTTTCAAATATTGCTATTTGACATAAATAGTTTTATTTGTACACAGTTAAATGATTTCAAGCATCACTATGTAACACTAACAATTCAATTTAGGCACACAGTTAAAGAGTTTCAAGTATTGCTATTTAACACTAATAATTCTATTCAACATTACTCATTCGTTGGCACAGTTAAATTGTTACAGGTATTGGTATATATCTCTAAGAATTAAATCAAATATTAGTCATTTGCTTGCACATATTTAAATGGTCAAAGAGCTCTATTTCTATCAATTCAACATAAGGCATTTGTTTGCAACAACATTGGATGTTTTCCTTAATAGATGTGAAAATGAAAAGGGTTGTGTGGAACAACCAATAAAGAGTTGATTATGGTGTTGTATCGCAATCTTGTTCTTCTTTCCTTCAGCCGGTGGTCACTTTTGACTTCACTTCTCTACACTGTCCTATGTTCTGTACTGCGATGAATAGCCAAGAAATTCATTTTCGATAAAATAACCGACTCCGTACGAAAGACGGAAGCAGCTTTTGAATCATGTAGGGAAATGGAAAGTAGAGCTTTCAAATGCTCTGGGCTAACTAATTTAAAGTTGGAATCCAACTTTTCGGATTTCTAGTTCCCTGACTTTACAATTCTGTAATGACAGTCAAGCTTTCAGCCTTCCTTAAACTTAGTTGATATTTACGGTTCCCGCTTTTGGAACAACTGATTTGATTTTTTAAAATCATCTACACTACATGCACCGGGCTATTGGCCTAATGAGTAATGTGTTCGCCAATTGTCGGGGAGACCGTGGTTCAATCCCAGGTCGAGTAATCTAAAAAAAAAAAAGATGGAGCCTGATTTCGCCTTGCTTAACACTTAGCTTTATAAGGTAAGGATCAAGGGTAAAGTGGAGCAGTTCAGGGAATGGAGTAACGCCCTACCCTACACCTCGGTGTAGTAGCTAATGAAAAGGGAGCCTTCGGATCATCCTCGACTAAGGTCGCCAACTTCACTTTTATGCTATATGCCAAATAAAAGATTCAGTCAATCTATTTTTTAACAATGGGACAAATAAAATGAGCGATTTATGGTGAAAGAACCCTGAAATATTGTGCAAATTTGTCATTAAAATAACTCATTATCCCATTCATCAGAAAAATGAATGAAAAAAAATCATCATAAAAATAGTTTCCAATGTTTAGAACCGGAGATTCTAATCTCAGGTGAAATCGATTGATCTCCAATGTCAACCTCACATAACAAATGTCACGAGTAGAGGTCATCATGTCCAAAAATCATGTCAATATTTACTTTATTTATGGAGGTTCAGAATAAACCCAAGGTTTAATAATTTCTATTTATCAAAAAACATAATAAATTTCCTTTTAAAATGTTGTGGCTTTTCTTAAAAAAAAACCCCATAAAGTTTTCATATAATGTTTATAATTGTTTAGTTAACATAATCTTTAATAAAAAAATAGAAAAAATTCAAATATTCAAGCAAATATTCTTTACGATTGCACAGTATCTGTGTACACACAAACAAGTACATACACAGGTATTGTCACAGGAAATGAAATCAGTGACCTGGGTGTAAATCCTGAACGAAGCAGAAAGCATTTCACATGATACAAACGCTATTGGGAAAGGCATGAATTAATCTCGTCTCACATTCAGCTATGGGTAAATAGTAGGGCAGACTGCGCCCTTTAGGTTCGGTTAGACAACGTCCTTAGGAGATAGAAAACCGAATTCAGATCCGCATAAAAATTGACCACGTGTCGCATCCTACTAGTGGTGGAGGGTTTCACAGAATATAATAGGTGATCAAAAAGTATTGAGACACACTTTATTTATAGAATATAATAGCCGATCAAAAAGTATTGAGACTAACTTAAAACTTTTAAAAATCTAAATATTTATATTTTGAAGTGATGATGTCTAGATGTCTAGAAAGCAGTTTACGTTTCATTTTGACAAGTCGGATTTAATTTGAAAAAAAATTATTTAACCAGAACCAATATATTTTTTTTAAACAAAATGTTTTTTTGGTGAAACACAGGTTAGTAAGAGTGCATCACCATCTGTACTCACAAGACTCCCGAGCACAATATGACTTTTATCTTGTTTCCAGAATTGGAAATTCCTTTCGGGGCTAAAATTTGAGATTACAGAGAAAGTTATAAGAAATACGATGTCTCACTTTTATATCAGAGCAAAAGATGAGTTTCAGAGATGCTTCGATTAATGGAAAAATTACTGGAGTAAGTGTGTTGAATGCCGAGGGGAGTATTTCGTAGAAACTAAACGTTTCATTGATTGTTCATTTCTACCTTGGTAAATATAGCTTCAGTCTCGATACTTTCTGAACACATTTCGCATTCTGAATCCAATAATATGTTGATTGCTTTTGGAGTATCTGACCTGAAGCTTTCTACATCAGTGATAGTGTATTAGATTCAATCGCAAGGCATTTTTTACGGGTCAGAGTTGCTCGACCCACACCAATCTTGTTTTGAAATCGGACGTATCCTTTTCCTATACTGGTTGACTACCAAGGCAATACTGATACTTTACCCATATTTGGGAAAGGGAAATGAGGCATTCATACACATGAAAGATGAACAAGCATTAGTAAGTTAAACATAAATAACAGTAGTGAAGCCAACAGAATCTATCTATCTATCTATCTCACACGTGTGTGTACAGATTTGTATATACATTGACTGTACATCTCACAGTTTGGGTAAAATATACAAGCAAGCGTTAGTATGAAAAGAGACGTGAAACAAAATTATGTATATGCATACATGTATGAATATGTATGTATATATGTGTGTGAGTGTATTTGTGTGAGAATATATATATATATATATATATATATATATGCAGATGTATATATATATATACATCCACACACACACACACACACACATATATATATATATAGTCCAATGTGTACATAAGTATACATACTTGAGTATAAGTGTAGTAATGTATGCGTTTATATATATATATGCGTTTATATATATATATGCGTTTATATATATATATATATATATATATATATATATATATATATATATATTCCTATGTCTGCATAATTATATACATACATATAAGCATGCCTATACAATATATAAATATCATATCTACTTATATATATATGCATACATACATACATACATACATACATACATATATATATATATATATATATAATGCATTAAACATTATATATTCAGATGTGTGATTCGAATTCCCGTGATTCGGTTTTCGAGAATACTTGAGAGTTTCAGAAAATAAATAATGTAATAAGCTTCCGTGATAGCTCCGAATGGGAAAATAGAAATTGGCACGTTTTTTGTCCATTTCTGTTAACAATGAAAAGTGTGTAAATGATTATCGATGCCAAAAAAGATGAAAAAAAAACAAAAAAACCAACCCCTCAAAAACAACAAAAAATGTAAATAAGAAAAAATAAATGGTGGTTAGGAGAACAGAAAAAGAATAAGAAAAGAGAGTAGGAAAATTTAAAAAAAAAAGAAAAAAGAGAAAGAAAGAAAAAAGGAAGAAAGAAAGAAGAAGAAGAAGAGTGCGTGAGTTAGCAAATGAGAGAGAGAGAGAGAGAGAGAGAGAGAGAGAGAGAGAGAGAGAGAGAGAGAGAGTATAGAAATTTGAATATTGAGAAAGAAAGAAAGAAAGAAAGAAAGAAGCGAGATTGAGAGTAGAACAACTCATATACTGAAAAAAAAAAGAAAGTAAAAAGAAAGAAGAAGAAGAAGCAGAAGAATATATATATATATATATATATATATATATATATATATATATATATATATATATAGAGAGAGAGAGAGAGAGAGAGAGAGAGTATAGAAGTTCATATATTGAAAAAGAAATGAAGAAAGAAGAGTGGCAAGCAACTAAGGTAGTAAACAAAAAGAAAGGAAGAAGAAGAAGAAGAAAAAAAAGGATGAAGAGTGATGTGCAAGAAAGAAAGAAAGAAAGAAAGAACGAGTGGTGGGTCAGTGAGAGGAAATTCGAAAGAAAGAAAGAAAGAATACTGAGCTAGTAACGTAGAAAGAAAGAAAGAGTAAATGAGGTGTAAAGCAGAAAGAAAGAAAGAAGAAAGAGTAGTGAGCCAGTAAGGTAGAAAGAAAGAAAGAAAGAGTTGCGAGAAAGAAAGAAAGAAAGAAAGAAAGAAAGAAAGAAAGAATAGTGAGCAAGTAACGTAGAAAGAAAGAAAGAAAGAAAGAAAGAAAGAAAGAAAGAAAGAAAGAAAAAGAAAGAGTGGCAAGTAAATAAGGTCTAAAGCAGAAAGAAAGAAAGAAGAAAAAGTGGTTAGCCAGGAAGGAAAAAAGAAAGAAAGAAAGAAAGAAAGAAAGAAAGAAAGAAAGGGAAATGACAGAGGGAATGAAAGATACAAACTAAAATTGAAACTGGAATAAAATGAATGAAAACAAGAATTTAAGGAGAAAGAAGGAAAGAAAGACTTTTGATGGAGAAGATAGAAAAGAAGCGAGAAAGAAAGAAAAAAGACAAAAAAAAAGTTACAATACAATATTTTCTTGGAAGAACCCCCACTACCAGAAAAAGTGTGAATGAAAAAGAAAGAATTAAAAAAAAGGGAGGAAGATGAAGAATGAAAGAAAAAGAGGACAGAAAAAGGAGAAAAATAAAATGATGAAGAAAGGAACGAGCGGTCCAGTACATAAAAAATAAAAATGGAAGAGAAAAGAAAGAAGAAACACTTTAAATGAGCGAAGAAAAATGCAAGGACAGAAAAAAGGAAATAAAAGGAATGTGAAAGAACTGAAGAAAAGGAAAAAATAGCGAAATGAAAAATGGAGGAAATTATGAAAGACAGAAAACTCGAGACAACATATAACGAACCATAACACAGAGAGTGAGAGAGAGAGAGAGAGAGAGAGAGAGACAGACAGACAGACAGACAGACAGACAGACAGAGATATATTATATCTTTTGGAAAGACAGAAAAAGATAAAAATAAAAGAAATAGAATGACGACGTGATTATAAGGAAAGAATCAGAACGCTTAAAAAAAAGAAGTAAAGTTTTATAAAGAGAACGATATCAAGCGTGAGATAGAAAGACATTACCGGAAAATGGATAAAAAAAAAATACATAACCGAATCGTAAATGAAGGAAAGGTGATAAAAAAGAAAATATTAAATTAATAAAAAAGGAGAAAAGCTGTTCATATCTATCTATCTATCTATCTATCTATCTATCTATCTATCCGGGGAAAAAGTTTATAAGTAAAAGAAAGAAAGGAAAGGACGAAAAGTTGTCTTTACAAAAAAAAAAAAAAAAAAAAAAAGAATAGAAAGATAAACTATAGAGATAAGATGAGACGCAAACAAACATATTAAAAATAAATGAACGAAAAACAGAAAGACAACATTTACGAAAACAGGTAATGATAGAGAATAGAAATTCGGGGAAGAAGAATAAATAAATAAATAAATAAATATACAAATAAACTATAAAATCGGCAAAGAAAAGAAAATTTCGGGAATTTAGAACAAACACATTGATATTCAATGGAAACAATTGGCTTTCACTGGGGCAAAAGTGAAGGGTTGGAAATACAAAAGCAATTTCAGATTCAGTGGCATATTGTAAAGAACGCGAATTTACCTTGGAAAGCCGTGACGTAGAAAGCAAAGTGAAAACGTTAAAAACCGAAAAAACAGAATAATAATAATAATAAGAAGAATAATATTAAAAAGAAAGAGTGAAAGAAAGATGTGCAGCGTTAGTTTATGTAAATCAGGTATACAGTCTGCAAACAGAGCATTCGTTTTTCTTTCATCCATTTTTTAAAAACCTAAACGGAATTAGTTCATTCTCTCATAATTTAGTTACGGGTTGGCCTATGTGACAAATGCATCTAAATAGACAAACGTGTACACATACAACCCGATAACAGGAACGTTAGTAGACGCGTACATAGATACACACAAATACACACATAGTCATTGCATGTATATATTCATACTCACACATATACACACTTCCACGTGAACTTATCTATCTATCTATCTATCTATCTATCTATCTCATAAATGGTTACAAAAGGTATATACACGACAATGTTGATGCATAAGAATGGGTTCAAATGATCTGTCGTATTCAATACCGGTGCGATAAACGTCATGATCAACTAGCTATAATCACTGTATTTTCGAGTAAGATTTCTTTGTGTATGTGCAAGAAAACAATTCATTTGAAATAAATAGAAAAAATTTAAATCACTTATTTAAAAAAAAATCAATCGATCTGTATCATTGTGTGCCTCTTGATGTTTATAGATAGACGTCAGTCTGCTTGTATGCATGAATCTATCCAAGATTGTTTATAGAATTCTAATTATGTATTCAAGTCCGTTCATTTTTATCTATTTACTTTGTACAGTTATTTCTTGGCGTTTCAATATCTATCTATTTAGCCTGCTCATTCATATAAATCTTATTAAAGATGACGAAGTCTTTCGGTTGATTTTTTTTTTTTAATTTTACTTTTCATGCCGGTGAAGAAGGGTTCTAATCGTGCTGACAGTGGTTAAGTTAAAATGGCGTCTTGTTTTTTTATTAATTTATTAATTATTTTTTTATCAGCAATTTCCTATCATGTAGTTTCTCATAAAAACTTTTATACGTCATTTCTGGCCTCAGCCGATTTTTATTTTTGGCCAGTTGTCTCGTTTTAATGAAAAATTGCTTCCAGAATTAACAATCTTTTATTGCTGCGTCTCTGAGTGAGACTGATGATATTATCAACCATAATTTTGCGGAAAATGCTGTTGGGATGTAAACTTTGATTCAAGATATGTTTGGTTAGACTACGCCAAGTGGTAGTTCTACTTTGGTCAATATATATATATATATAACGACCAAATTAACGAAAATTAGATTGTGCGCGACATCACAGCCTAACGTGCGCAAGTAAAATGTGCACGTTATATGAATGATCGTTAATAATGATTTTTACGAACATATCTGAAAGCAAACGCATTTAAAACCATAATGAACTTAATCTACAAAGAGGAACTTTGGCTTTGTTTGTCTTCATATCCTGTCCGATAGCAAAAAGCTACTGGTGGAGCCAGAGGTGGTAGTACCACATAGCCACCGAAACTGTGACATCACTTCCAGTTAGTAGCTGATGAGGGACAGGATATCGGACGTATTTTCACACGTTGTATGATGAAATTTTTATATGTATAAATGTAAGTTGGCCGACCGAAGTCGAAGGCGACCCGAAGGCTCCTTTTTCAATAGCTACTACACCGAGGTGTGGGGGAGGGTGCTACTCCTTCCCCTGGATTGCTCCATTTACCCTTGATTCGTACCTTATTATGCTGAATGTTTAGTAAGGGGACATATAGTACCATATTTTTGAGTCTTTGGTATGACTCATCGGTTATATATATAATATGTTGTCGGTGATATAATCTCTCAAAGGACTCGTAAATTAGTAAAACGCCCAGACAGTGGCAGTACCGCCTTGAGCTACCGAAACTGTGTTATCACCCTGGTTGGCGGCTGATGAGGTTAGGGTATCGCACGTGCTTTCACACGTTGTATGATGAAAAAAAAGTAATATGTTGTCGGTGATATAATCTCTCAAAGGACGCGTAAATTAGTAAAACGCCTAGACAGCGGGACTTGGAATACGCCGACTGTATACCTTGCTGAGGGGTGAGATTCCTTCTTAAAATCAGCGTCTTGGTAAGGAAACTAAACTGTGTCTGATGGTGAGTATCTAGTTTTGGAGATTTAGGGAGTGTGGAGTCATTTATTTATTGCTATCACTGCCAGGTTCCCTCTGGCCAGGGGTGGTAGTACCTATTAAGGTACTATGGATCAAACAGATCTGTTTGAAAATCATTCATATTCAAAAGGAATACTTGATGCCATGAATTATTCATACCAAGAATAGTTACTTGAAGCTATAACCACCCTGTTGGCTGGAGCTGTAGAATTCGCCGATTGCTATTCTGCAGTGGGGTAAGACCGCACCCCAAACGACACCATCTATTGGCCGTGGGTGGAAACCTGTAATGTTTTACGACGGGATCCTTTTGGCTGAGTAGTCCTTATCTCGGTAACCAAAGAGGTCACGTGACTTGCAACTCACCACTTTGGCCCTTACTGGGCGAGATAGGCCGTCGGAGAGGCCCGATCCGATCAGTCGTCAAATCATGTCAAGCCTTAGCACTTATATGAATGATTGTCTCTACTTCAAATTGGTCTTGTGGCAAATGAGTATTCAACAGAATTTATCTTAAAGATGCTAGAAGTTGGTGGCTGAGGGTCAGCTAAGATAGCAATACTTGAAACCATTCAAACTATGTGCAAACAAATTATAAATATAAAATAGAACTGTTAGTGTTAGATAGCAATACTTGAAACCGTTTAACTGTTTGCAAATCAGTATTAGAATTTTTAGTGTTAGATAGCAATACTTAAAACCGAGTCTTGGGTATGACTCTAAACTGCATATGAGAGTGAGGCATAAGTCCAGGAGCTTTGGGAAATATGGAGTATCCTTTCATTATTATTACTCTCAGGTCCACTCTGACCTAGAGTATTAGTATCTATTAGAGTCCCATCGATGAGTAAAAAAATGTTTAATCATTTGCTCAGTATTATTATTAGTTATTTGAAACCATACATTTGTGTGCAAAATGTTTGTATTAGGTACTTGATAAGTACTTGATAAATAGAATTACTAATGTTAAATAATAATAATACTTGAAACCATTTAACGGTATACAAATAAATGGTTTATATTAAGTAAAATTATTAGTGTTAGATAGAAACGCTTAAAATCATTCAACTTTGTGCAAATAGAATGGTTGGTTAGCTGTTTGGATTTTATGGCATATCAACCTTTCTAGGTTATTTAACGACAAATCCATTTTTATGAAAATTGTTCTATTTTAAACAATTCAGTTTAGCATAAGTACTCAGTTTAAATGTAAGTACAGTTTAATTGTCAAAAACATTTCGATTTCAAGCTATTTAGTTTAGTCAAGCAGTTTTAATTCAGCTAATTCAGTTTAGTATAAGTACAGATTTTGTTTACACACGGTTAAATGTCAAAACAGTTCTATATAAAACAATTCAGTTTAGTGTAAGTACAATTTCAATGTCTAAAAACAGATCCATTTAGATTATTCCGTTTAGCATATGCACGCAATTTAAATCTAAGTACGGTTTAATTGTCAAAAACATTTCTATTTCAAGCTATTCAGTTTAGTCAAACAGTTCTAATTCAAACAATTCAGTTTAGCATAAGTATGCAGTTAGTTCTATTTAACCCATAGATAGGGCCCTATCAGATGCTACCATTTCGGGCCAGAGTGAACCTGTGAGCAATGAAGGGGTACTCCGCATTCCCCAAAGCTCCAGCATTACTGTAACCTCACCATCAGACTGTTTAGTGTCATATCCAGGACACTCGTTGGGGGGTGGTACCTCTCTGCAGAGGTGCAGTCAGCGTATTCTACAGCCCCAGCCGACTGGGCAAGCAAATAGAATCATTAGTGTTGGATCGCAATGCCCGAAACCATATAACTATGTAAAAATAAAGGATTCATATTAAATAGAATTATTACATAGCAATGTAACATGGTGGACAAGATCTGGTTGAATAAATTCATTAACCAAAAAAATTAGATTCGACCTAAATGGATTTTAGAGGAATAAAGTCAGTAGTTTACAAAAGTGAACATTAACGGAAATGGAATTTTAAAAAGAATAAGTCGTAGATATTTTTAAAAATCTTTTGATCAAATTAGAATAGTCAAAAACATATTATTTGATGAGAAAGAAAGGGAAAAAATATGTTGTTTTTTTAATGAAAGAACGAGGAAATACACAGGTGCGAATTGTTTTGCCTACAGAAATTGTTAGGGAATTATTATTTCGATTGTCAACAGTGTAAAGCAAAAATCGGCAAGCGAATTCAACTCCGAGGTCAAGGCCTGCCAATCACAATATCTATTTAGGCCATTAAGAGAATAGAACTTTGACCATTGCTAAATTACACGGTGATAAGTAGCCTCTACTGAAAACATGAAATTGGCTGCGGTTCGAAACCCAACTCCCCGCTTGAGTATACCGGTAGTGTATCACTGTCTCAACCAAAGCGAAAGGGTTTCCTCCTTGGTAAATTCCCAAAGCAGCTTGGACTCCGTTGGGAGTGGTGGGGCACAGGACCAGCGAAAAAGAATATAAACTATATCTTCTTCAAAGAGCAACACATAGAACCTTGAAAGATACCAGAAACGGCAATTTGCTTGCGGAAGTTGACAGCCGGAAACAGACTGAAAATATTTTCGAAATAAAGACTTTCCACACGACAAAGAGTAAAGCCCATCATCATGAAAAGTTGAACACCTCTAAAGGAGTTATCAGGTGTATGGATCTGTTCTTGGCTACTGCAGCGGAGATAAGAGCAGCTTTGGGAAAACAAAGGGTCACAGACTTGAAAAATTACGAACAGAAAAGGCGGAGAGGAAATCCAGACTAACACACACATTCTGATTTTTAATCAAAATTCCCAAGAAAGAAAAATCGGATATTGCCTTTGGAGGGTTGATCAATACAGCCCAGCACCCCTGATGTGCTTTATATGTAAAAATATGGCAACCACGAGGAAAGTTGCAGAGGACGTCTGACATGTGCAAAGTGCAACGAAAAAGATCCAGACCACCAGAAGGAAGATTGCTTAAATGAAATGTCCAAACTGTCGACAAAATCAATTAGCTTTACATATATTCTGACTCGTTTAAATGAAGTTACCTCCAAACTATTCATTTACAAATTATATATATAAACAGGATTTGCATTAAAGGTTAGGTTGGTTGGGTTTTATGGCATATCAATCCTTGTAGGTTATTTAAGGACAAATACTGTTTATATATATATATATTAGTAATATCCAGTCAGCGTCCGAAGACTGTGGGTATGGATTATTTTTATATAGAATATATGAGGTATATCATATAAATCTATGTGAGTGCTCGATGTATGGCTATTGTTACATCACTTATTCCTTACAGGTATATAACAAAATTCACATTCAGAGCGTATATAGTTTCTAACACCTATTGTTTTGACCACCTTTGCCCTCGCCTGAGAATTTAAATTCTATTTATTTATTCATTTTTTTCGTACACATATGAACTATAATTCCACATTTGTTGTTCCGCAACCTCAAGTCTAACATGTAAAAAGTCATCTGACGAGACGGAGTGTATAATAATTTTCTCCGGTGAAATAAATTTATAATTACAACTGATCCAGATTTGAGTTTCCTTCTAATTGCACTATATATATATATATATATGTGTGTGTGTGTGTGTGTGTGTATGTATATATATATATATATTTATGAGTTGTTTACGAATAATTGTGAGCAACATTATAAACAAGTCAGAGCTCAGTTGTATCATACAGTTTAATGCTTTTAGGTATTACTATTTAACACAAATAGTTCTATTAAGTATTAATCATTTGTTAGCGCACAGTTAAATGGTTTCAGGTACTGCTATGTAACCATAACAATTTAATTTAACAGCCAGTTATTAATTTGCACACATGTTATATAATTGCGGGGGGATTTTTTTTAATATTATCATTTTTCGTTTTATATATCTTGCCTTTCGATTTAGCTAGGCTAAAAACCTTTCGGCTTAGTGCATGGGTTAGTTCGGTGCACACATTGAGTGCAGATGTTAACGTGCGCGCAGGGAGGATGTGACAATCACCGATGTCACAATAAAACCCCCAGAAAGGAAATGCAACCGGGGATTTGAATGACGTCATGCCCGGAAGCGATGGGCTGAGGATTTGGGGATTTGAAAAAAGCAGCGAGTTGAGATTTGAGCTTGAACGAAGTAAGTCGATTTTCGGAGCTCGCCGAGGCCAGACCAGTAGTTTGCGGCGGGGTGCCGCACGTGGAGGGGTCAGATGGAAAAGTCAACATAGAAAGAAATTGTGTCTCTCTCTCTCTCCTCATGTCGAAAAACCTTAAACTCAAAAAAGTAATAAAAAGTTTCGTACCTGAACCAATTTCGTGTTTTTCGGACTCCTATGTTTATGAACATAATATGAACATATGTACATTTTACATATTCATATCTTGGTCGTATTTTTGGACCTATATATATTACACACAGTTAAATGGTTATACATATATGATTTGTAAGTGAATAGTTCATAGTTAATTTTATTTTTAAAAAGTTTTTAGCTGATTTGCCGGGAGACCAGGGTTCAATTTCAGGTCGAGTCATACCAAAGACTTAAAAAAATGATACTTGATACCTCCTTGCTTAACACTCAGCATTATAAGGTACTATCAAGGGTAAAGTGGAGCAATCCAGGGAAAGGAATTGTGCCCTCCCCTACACCTCGGTGTATTAGCTATCGAAAAGGGAGCCTTCGGGTCGCCCTCGACTACAGTCGCCAATTTTACTTACTTTGTTTACACACAATTAAGTCTTGTTATTATTGGCACACAGTTAAATTGTTTCAAGTATTGTTACCTAACACAAATAATTTAATTCGAGATTATTCATTATTTTGCACACATTAAAATGGTTCCAAGTATTGTTATGTAATACCAATGATTTAATTTTATCACATAGTAATAAAGTTTCAAGTATTGGTATTCAAGACTAATAATTCTATTATTACTCGTTTCGACACAGTTAAATGACTCCAAGTATTGCTTTATAACACGGACAATTCAATTTAACATCAGTCATTTGTTTGCACATAGTTAAACGGTAAAACAGTTTTATTTGACTCATGAATGGAACCCTATCAGATACTGCCACTCCGGGTCAGAGTGGACCTAGGAGTTGGCATTAAATACTCATCAACAAGTGATATGCCATTAAACCAAATAACATAATCTAACCATATTTATTCATGTATTTTTTCCAATTAATTTTAATTATATAAATATGATATAAATTCATACACAATCATGTGATTTCACCATTCATAATTTAATAATAATAATAATAATAATCACTTGTTTGTATAGTTATAGGGTTTCAAGTATTTCTATCAGATTGTTATAATTTTTCCTATATAGTATATGCAGCCCAGGTAAGAGAGGTCCTGGGAGTAATGGCAACTGAAGGTTACTTCATACTCCCTAGAACTCCTGAAGTCGAGTCTAACCACCAGATACTATTGTGTCATACCCTAAACACACATTTTTGGGGCGTTGATCTTAAATTTTTGTAGGGGATAGACTCAATGTAATCTAAGCCCCAACCATGGGTCTTATAAAATTGTAACGCTTGTTAATAAAGAGTAATGAAAAGAAGAAGAAGAAGAAGAAGAAGAAGAAGAAGAAGAAGAAGAAGAAGAAGAAGAAGAAATGTGATATACGGAATGATTTTTTTATTTTAATCATTTTTCATTAATTATATTTTATCGTTCGGTTTCCTTGGGCTTTGAACTATTCAGCTCTTAGTTCAGGTGCACAGTCGTTGGGTACAGTTTTACGCTCGCGCGCAAAGGATATGACAATGACCATTGTCAAAAAAAAAAAAAACAGATTGTAAATGGGGCTGGAGTGTGGATGACGTCCTGCCCAGAAGAGATGGACTGAGAATTTGGAAGATTTTGAAAAAGATTCAGTTGAGGTCCGTCCGACCATGGTTTTGAGAAGTTGAGGATTTGAGATTGGACCATGCAGGCAGACAATTGAGTTTCTGCCATTGGGGCAGAGAATGGAGTTCTCTGCCATAGAGTTGAGTTGTCTACCGTTGCGGCGGCGGTTATGTTTTTCGGGTCCCGACCAGCGAAGATGAATTGAGATCTAAAACACCACGAGATGTGCCGAATGTTGGGGGTGTTGTTAGCATAGTATGATACGAAATACTTTTAAGAATTGTGTCTCTCTCCTTGTGTCGAAGAACTGAAGTCAGAAGTTAATAAATGCGTTCATACCTGAACAACCGAGTCCGCCTGTTTGCATAAGTATTTGTTTCTGTGTGCTTGCATATGTATACATGTTGTATGCAACAGAAAGCCACTTTTTAGCTTGTAATAATGATGATCATGAAAAGCGTAAAAATTCATTCATGGATACACATGAAAAACAAAAACACATTTATTGTACGAAAATTAATTGAAGTAGGATCGTATATATACGTGGTGGATTCAATAAGTCTCCAGACTTTTTTGTACAGGTATTTAAAATAGTCGAAGACTCTTGAAAATTCAGTATGTTATTGCTATACATTTTATGAGATGACTGACCAATTTTTATGATTTCAGCTTCAAATGAACAGCTACAGTTGCAATTGGAATACACCCTACTAAAGCCTGATTGTCACACCTGGTGAATTTCAAAAATGCAATCTGGACGTGAGGACACTTTAAAAGAACGATATGCAATATAATTCTGTTTTAAACATGGAAAAAATGTCACAAAAACGTATGGAATGCTTCAGACTGCTTTTGGAGCATCTTGCATGAATCGAGCATCAGTTTTTGAGTGGCTTAAGAGAAACAAGGAAGGCAGGGAGTCTGTGAGGGATGATGAGAGGTGTGGGAGGAGTAAGGAAGTCAATACATCAGAGTTGATTGGCCAAAGGGTTAGGGTTAGGGTTACTATATTAAGGTTTTAAGGGAGTTCAGGAAGAGATTCGGTCGGAAGAGGCCAGTACTCTTCAAATCGGCTCAGTGACATTTCCGCCAGGACAATGCACCAGTCTACAACTCCATCCTTGTCACTGACCATTTGAGCAAGATGGGCATCAAGACAGTTCCTCACCCTCCCTCTAGTCCAGACCTTGCTCCCTGTGACTTTGGGTTATTCCCTAAGCTCAGAGGCTGTCGTTATGAGACAACTGAGGAGATGAAAGAGGCTGTGACGAAGGTCATTGACACGCTCACACAAGAGGACTTCCATGGGGCCTTCCAGAAGTTGTTACAACGATACTAGTGCATTGCAGCCAGAGGAGATTACTTCGAAGAGGACTAGAGTTTCATGTATGTACTATTAATAAAAGTGTCCATATGAAAAAAAGTCAGGAAACTTATTTAATGATCCTCGTATATATACATATATATACAGTGGTGACTCCGTCGGGTTGAGATTTTCGGGCTCAGCCCGAAAAGCTATTGTCACAGATCTATCATTTTCAATGCAATAAAAATTCTCTTAGAATAAGTGATTTTTTATTTGGCATTGGTTGGAGTCGAACTATCATGGATAATTATTTTAACTCACTAACTGGTATAGTTGTTTTATTTTATTTTATTGCTTAAAAATGTTGATTTACATATATTTTATTGATTGTTCATAATAATGTCACACAAAAAAAAAAAAGTTGCTAGTTATTTCGGGCCCATGAAAATCAAACTTAAAAAACAGACAAATAAACAAAAAGCAAAAAAACAAACAAAGCAAAAAAAACAACAAAAAAACAAAAAAAACAAACAAACAAACAAACAAACAAACAAAAAACAAAACAAAACAAACAAATAAAAAAACGAAACCCTTCTAGCTACATAACTTCGACGAATAGATTTCTGGCTGAAATAATAAAATCAATCTTTAAAAATTTCCAATGTATTTTACTTTCTATTTTTCAAAGAATATACAGGGTTTCTCAAAATAAATGCAACCCATTAATATAATTCATATTGCATCAAGTCATCTTTCATCTGAGTCTTAAAAAGCAATTATATCACTTCAGAAGGGTCAAACTAGATGACTAAGTCAGAAATTGACTGACTTTATCTTACAGTGCACGTGAAAGACTAATTTCTTGGGAATGTTTTCGGAGAGACTTTTCGGTCTCCTTCCAACAGAATCTCTCGCAGCATCCTCATTGTCAGGACGCCTTGCAGTCTACTTCCTGCTATATCTGGGATTTTCTGCCTTCTTGTTGAGGTTGCTACTGACCCTATGGCTTGAAATTTGTGTACCCAACGATAAATTTGGCTTTTCTGGGGATAATTGTTAGGTTAAACCTCCTGCAAAATTTTGCTTGCACAGTTTTGAATGATTTGTCTCCAAATAAGTAGTGACGCAAAATAATTTTTTCATTCTTGTCCAAGGCATTATGATCACAGACAAATAGTTGTTATCGTATTCTATTTTCAAATCTGAATCAAAAAAGAAAACAACATTATTATTAAAAGAGTTATTAGCAGTCACATGGGTCCCACGTATATTAAGACACTCTGTATTTTTGTTTTAACTTAACAGTTAAATCTTGATTATAGATATTCTTTCTGCTCATTATGATAACATATTGTTGCATGGTAGAGAAGACAATAGCACTTATATATAAAAATATAAACTTCTTTTTGTTTATTACGAAATAGTCAAAATGCTTGTGTGAAGAGAGAGTCGGAACCGCAACGATTTACAACAGGTTAAGTTACGATATCTTCAGAGAGCCTTACTTCTTCGCTCTGCCTTCACGAAGCTGGCACAGAGCCTACATAAAACATATAATCATCTTTGTTTCTTCTTCGTTGTTTCCACTACAGAGGCCCCCTATTTCCCTCTGGGATCACACTCGCTTTCGACGTTAGCGAGTCTTGTACATTTAGATTTTGCACTACCTCTCAACATGGAGTCACCTGGCCCTCGCCAGGCCAGCGCCTAGAACGACGTGAAGTCTAGTTTCTCGATTTGCTCTTCTCTCTATTCACAGCTTGGGGTTGAAAACGTCTGTCGTTACATATTTTTTGGACGCCCATGCATGTCGCGGTTACCTTTCTTCCGGCATCCCACTCACGCAATTCACACGGCATTTCCACTGTTTCCCTTACGGTGCAGATACATCCTGTTTTTGAAATCCACGTACTTACGCGGCCTGTCAAACGTAAAACATGTAACAATATGAGGGAAATCTAAAAATAAGTCTTCGAGCCCAAAAGATCTTGCCTCATCTAAATTCTGTGAATAACACCAAAGATTCTCGTGGCGACGAATACAGGCTTAACCCGGCTCAAAGATATTTATTTAGAAAAATGAAACAAAGAAAAAAAATATCGCTTTGGTCTTTGTAAATTGATCAGTTGTCAAGTATTAGTTGTGCAAACCTGCACAGTCTCAGAGGTTTTATGAACTGTATTTAGAAAAAATGTAGTCGGATGTTAAAATCTTTCTTATATGCTAAATCATATATAAGGGAAATCATGTTAAAAATATGAGCCTTTAACATCGATGACCTAGAGTCACCACTTACATGGGGAATTGCCGGCTAACTCATACGCGTAAATGCAAAGCTCTTCTCAAGGATTGAGCACTCTTGTAGCCGATAAACGTATATGTAAATAAATATGTACATAAAAAATTCCTTCGCTTATGCTGAGAGGGAGGATAGTTTGGGTTAAGATATCAGACTGATATCAAGTCAGTCGGGTTTCGATCCCAACTTGTAGTATCTCGCGTGTATAGCCACACTGAACAGTTGTGATACAACAAAACTGTCTGTGGATGACAATAAACGCATATATATATATATATATATATATATATATATATATATATATACAGAGTATTAACGGAATCATCGGTAGAGAGGGGAAAAAACAATTTTAAATATATTATATATATATATATATATACACAAGGGCATTAAATAAATAAAGTGATTTTTAGGTAACAAGTTTTCAGTCGGAAGCACTGATCAGAGTTGCACCTTTTTCAAGGAAATAATGAGGATGCTTTGTTTTATGTCCAAAAAGACTGTCAGCATAATAGTTTTTACTGACCGCTGCACAACTAACATTTTCTGTACCGAAGAGCCAGTATGTTTTCACTCCTTGGATTATCTTTTTGACTGAGTTCGTAGGGGCAAATCCATTTGTAAACATTTGTTTGACTGAACACTTCTCTGTACACATCACACATTTTTCTGAAAATTTCACATGGTTTGCTCTTCTCAGTCAGCAAAAACTGATGGCAGACCTCTGTTCAAGACTGGAGTACACTGTTTGATTTGCTCCAAGATGAAAATAATTTTACAATTAGCTAAATCTAAACAATGCTGAGTTTACATGCATGAAAAAAATTTGATAAAGAATTATTTTGCTTTTTTTAAAAAAAAATCTTTATTTATCGAATGACTCACGTATATATATATATATATATATATATAAGTTGTCGGCGAACGTAGTCGAGGGTGACCAGAAGGCTCCCTTTTCAATAGCTACTACACCAAGGTGTAGGGGAGGACGCTGCTTCTTTCATTGGATCGCTACACTTTACCCTTGATACGTACCTTATATCGCTGAGTGTAAAGCAAGGAGGTATCAAGTACCATTTTAAAAGTCTTTGGCATGACTCGACCTGGGATTGAATGTATATATATACACAAAAAGACCTGGGATTGAATGTACATGTATACACAAAAAGACCCCCCAACCCCCCTGGATATTATAAGGTATTGTTCATTACTAAGATTATTGAAGCAGAGATGAACTCATAAGAGATGTACTCTTATGGATCCCCACACATGGCCGCGCAAAAGCAGGACGACCAGCACGAACGTACATTCAGCAGCTATGTGAGGATACAGGTTGTTGTCCTGAAGACCTGCCTAGGGCGATGAACGATAGGGAGGAGTGGCGAGAGAGGGTCAGGGATATCCGTGCTGCCAGCACGATATGATGATGATGATGAAGATTATTGAAACTCTGTTGTAAAAAAACATTCCTTGAACACATTTTAGGGAGGGTACTCCTTTTTGTCCAGCTTTATAGTTATATTTTTGGTAAAAACGATTTCAGTGCTGTAGAGTTTGATGATAAATAATACCGATTAAGATCAGTTTTCATTGTACGATGTGCCATTAGAAATAGTAAAATCCTGGTATCTTTGCTTTAGAATGAGCTTTTTTAATAAATTATTATTGGTAAGGGTCCCCACACATGGCCGCGCAAAAGCAGGACGACCAGCTCGAACGTACATTCAGCAGCTATGTGAGGATACAGGATGTTGTCCTGAAGACCTACCTAGGGCGATGAACGATAGGGAGGAGTGGCGAGAGAGGGTCAGGGATATCCGTGCTACCAGCGCGATATGATGATGATATATATAAACACACATCGTACAAACACACATCGTATATAAAAACATATATCGTATATAAAAGCACACACACACACACACACACACACACACACACACACACACACACACACACACATATATATATATATATATATATATACACTCACACACATCTATATGTTTAAATATATCTGCTATATTTGCACACACACACACATACAGACACACACACACACACACACACACACACACACACACACACACACACTCACGCGCGCATAAATTTATTTATATTTATAAAAATGTTTATGTGTTTATATTGCTAGGAATATAAGAATTTGACATATTTTTCTAAACCCTCACAAATAATAATTAAGATTTATTTTTTCTTCGTTTCGTTATACGGTAATACGATTCATTTTTTCTGTGATTTTTTTTTTGTTTGCAGCCATTTTTTTTAAAGACAAGACGAGAAGGATTTATTCACATTTTCTTCAACCAAGGTAGCAAATATTCTTATCAAAATGCCAGAAATGGTAATTAATAAGTAAAAAATATTTTCAAAGACCAAAACAGATAAAAACACGGACATACATATTTCCTATGAAAAAATTCAAAAAATTCCGCGTCTTGATAGAATTCTTTTTTCGTTATACCTAACAAAATGAACATTTTTATGTTTCATTTAATTATCTTTGGGTGTGTAGTAGTAGTAGTTGTAGTAATATCAGTTGTAGTAATCTATCTATCTATCTATCTCAGACTAATTGTATATATATATATATATATATATATATATATATATATATATATATATATATATATATATATCATTAGTGGGTAGAGTGTTTCCTACTGGCCCGAGAGATAGGGGTTCAATCCCAGGTCGAGTCATACCAAAAACTCAAAAAATGGTACTTGATACCCAGCATTATAAGGTCGGGATCAAAGGTAAAGTGGAGCCATACAGAGAAAGGAATAGCACCTATACGTCGGTGTAGGAGCTTATGAAAATGGAACCTTCGGGTCATCCTTGACTAAGGTCGCCAACTTACTATGTGTGTGTGTGTGTGTGTGTGTGTGTGTGTGTGTGTGTGTGTGTGTTTACCGATACCTTTTTATGCTTTCAGAATTGTATTCGGATGTTACCTGGTTATATATATATATATATATATATATATATATATATGTGTGTGTGTGTGTGTGTGTGTGTGTGTGTGTGTGATTTTTGTATTTTTCAAAATACAGATTTAGAAATAAACATTTCGTAAGTTTAACCCTGTGTATTCAAGTTGAAGTTTGCCCAGGCGTCGTCGACTAGCAAGAACTGTGAATAACCCAGTTTTACAATACAGTTTTACATTCAATATGAATAATAGTCTAATATATCATAAATACGATAGAAAGAAAAACATCGAAACAAAAAAAAAGCCAAGTAAGATGAAAGAGAGACCTAGAGAAATAAATAAAGAGAGTAAAAGACAGAGAGCATAACTGGTAGAAATCGGGAGAAAGGGAAAAAGTGTAAGAGAGAAAAAGAGAGCAGAAAAGTAAAAAGAAGAAATAAAAGAGAAAGAAAGAAAAGGATAGGAGGAAAAAGTAGAAAAAGACAGAAAGAAAAAGGAAAGAGGAAGAAGAATGAATTCAAAACAGAAAAATGATTAAAAAAAAAAGAAAGAAAAAGAAAGAGCCAAAAAGTATGAGTGAAAGTATGTATTTACCCAACCCCTCCATCACGGGCTTGATGTAACACAAAATTAATTTTTGGCGGCTTGAAGCTGATTTGAATTCGATTTCCTTCTCCGACATAGGGTGACTAGGTAAGGCTAAAGAGCCCATTCTGCCCTACTGTTTACTCATTTCTAGAAGTGGAGAGAAGAGATGTAAAAGAAAGAAAGAAAGAGAATAGTAAATATAGAGGAAAAACGAAAGAGAGTAGAGAACATAGGTGAAAAAAAGAAAGAAAGAAATGACTGAAAGAAATAAGGAAGTCCAAGAAGAGACGAGAAGGAACGAAAGAAAGAAAAAAGCAAGAAAGAAGAAAGGAAAATAGATGTGAAAAAATGAAAGAAAGAAAGAAGATCATCAGTAGATGTGAAAAAAAACAAAAAACAAAAAACAAAACAAGAATGAAAATAGGAAATAAAGAAGACGGAAAGAAAGAAGGAAAGAATGCAGAAAATAGATGTGTAAAGAAAGAAGAAAAAAAAAAGAAAAAAAACGGTTAAAAAATAAAGACGTCAAAGAAGAGACCAAGAAAAAAGAAAAAAAGAAAGAAAGAAGAAGGGTGAATAGATATGTAAAGAAAGAAAGAAAGAAAGAAAGAAAAAAAGAAAGAAAGAGAGAAGATCACAGGTGTGAAAAGAAAGAAAGAAAGACCGAGAGTAGAGTATAGCTATAAAGAAAGAAAGCAAGAAGGAAGGAAGGAAGGAAGGAAGGTAAGAGGACAGAGAATAGATTTGAAAAGAAAGAAAGACCGAAAAAACTGTTGAAGGAAATGAAGAGAACCAAGAAGAGACTGCGAGTGAAAAAGAAAGAAAGAAAGAGAGAAGAAAGAACGAAAGAAAAGGAGAAAGAAAGAAAGAATGAAAGAGGGTGGAAAAAAGAAAGAAAACGAGAGTAGGGAAAAAAGTAAAAAGAAAGAACGAAAGAAAGAAAGAAAGAAAGAAGGTAGAGAATAGATGTGAAAGGAAAGAAAGACAGAAAGAGGTCTAAGAAAAGACGAGATAGAAAGAAGAAAGAAAGAAAGAAAGAAAGAAAGAAAGCAGAGAATAGATGTGAAAAGAAAGAAAGAAGCGGTTAAAAGAAATAAAGTGATCCAAGAACAGATGTGAAAGAGAGAAAGAAAGAAAGGAAGAAAGAAATGGTAAAAAGAAATAAAGTAGTCCAAGAAGAGATGAGGAAGAAAGAAAGACTGAAAGAAAGGAAGAAAGAGAACAGAGAATGAATGTGAAAAGAAAGAAAGAAAGAAAGAAAGAAAGGAAAGAAAGAAAAAACGGTTCAAAGAAATAAATGGGTCCAAGAAGAGATGAGAAAGAAAGAAGGAAAGAACGATTAGAAATAAATGGGTCCAATAAAAGACGAGAAAGAAAGAAATAGATGAATAATCAAAAAATAGAATGAATGAAACAGTTAAAAGAAATAAAGTGGACCAAGAAGAGTTGTGAAAGAAAGAAAGAAAGAAAGAAAGAAAGAAAGAAAGAAAGAAACGGTTAAAAGAACTACATCAGTCTAAAAAAGATGAGAAAGGAAGAAAGAGAAGAGAAGAAAAGAGAATAGAAAAGAGAATAGACGTGAAAAGAAAGAAAGAAAGAAAGAAACGGTTAAAAGAAATAAAGAAGACCAAGAAGAGATGAGAAAGAAAGAAAGAAAGAAAAAAAGAAAGAAAGAAAGAAAAAGAAAGAAAGAAAGAAACGGTTAAAAGAAATAAAGAAGACTAAGAAGAGATGAGAAATAAAGAAAGAGAGAAAGAAAGAAAAAGAAGAGAAGAGCAAAGAAGAGAAGAGAGAATAGACTTGAAAAGAAAGAAAGAAAGAAAGAAAGAAAGAAAGAAAGAAAGAAACGGTTAAAACAAATAAAGAAGACCAAGAAGAGATAAGAAATCAATAAATAAATCGAGAAAGAAAGAAAGAAAGAAAGAAAGAAAGAAACTTTTAAAAAGTAAAAATTTAAGAGAAACAGACCGTGCTAAATTTGTCGTGACAAGATTCCCTCCCATTTATTATCTTGAGAAATACACTGCAATTACATCTCAGCATTTTTTTCCTTTTTCCGATCAACGGGCCACCATCTCCGCACCGGCTATGTTCACTTTTTTTTCTAACTTTTTTCTTTTTTTATTGTCTGTCTACATTATTATTAAAGAAAGAAAGAAGAAAAAGAAAGAAGAAAAAAGAAAAGAATTTTTTCCTTACGTCTTATTCCCCTTTCCCCCACCACCGTCATTGCAATCTCCTGGGTGCTCAAATTTCCAATGGCTAACCGCAAGTTGCGAAAAATCAACCACTGCGGTAAATCAAGATTAAAAGAACCATACAAATTAGCGATAGGATGAGAAACAAATAATAATAATAATAATAATAATAATAATCAGAAGCACTCCTGCAATATTAAAAAGAGACTTTTCGACTTGCTTCCATTAGGGAAAGTACCCGTATGTAGATGCGATAAGGAACCAGATGGGGAAGCGCACCTGTCTACCACCTGAGAGCGATGCCCCGTGCTGAGATGCCGTGTGTTCGTTTTTTTTTTTGGTATCTGAGTGTTAATTCGCCTTTATAATTGTAATGGTGACAGCAGTGATTGTTATAACGGAAGCAGGTAATGTTAGGAGATTCACGTCGGCAAGTTTTTTTTTTTTCGGTTGAGAGTATAATTAGTTACAAAATGTCTGTGCAGAAAAGATATGAAAGAGAAGTCATTCACATGCTGCAAATAAAACCATGAATGCGGCAACACTCATAAATAAGTACACCCCCTATATATATATATATATATATATATAAGGAATGTACTTATACATGTTAATCATAATATAGTTTATTATATTTATTAATTAAGAGTGCCCAATATCAGTGATTGAGCATATATATCTAATTTCGATGATCACATAGCTCGATAATCACATAAGCGAGAACCAGAGTCACCAAGCGCAACTGATTCTGCGTGTACGCTATTATATATATATATATATATATATATATATATATACGAGGTGAATACGATAAGTTTCCAGACTTTTTTCGTATGGGCACTTTTACTGATAGTACGCACATGAAACTCTAGTCTCCTTCGGAGTAATCTCCTCTGGCTTCAATGCACTTGTTGTACCGTTCCAACAACTTCTGGAAGGACCCATCGAAGTCCTCTTGTGTGAGCGTGTCAATGACCTTCGTCACAGCCTCTTTCATCTCCTCAATTGTCTCATAACGACAGCCTCTGAGTTTTGGGAATAACCAAAAGTCACAGGGAGCAAGGTCTGTACGACAGGGAGGCTGAGGAACTGTCTTGATGCCTATCTTGGTCAAATAGTCTGTGACAAGGATGGAGTTGTGGACTAGTGTATTGTCCTGGTGGAAATCCCACTGAGCCGATTTGAAGAGTGCTGGCCTTTTCCGACGGAATCTCTTCTTGAAACCCTTAAAACCTCAACATAGTAACCCTAACCCTAACCTTTGGCTAATCAACTTTGGTGTATTGACTTCCTTACTCCTCCCCCACCTCTCATCATCCCTCACAGACTCCCTGGCTTCCTTGAATGTTATGTCACTCAAAAAATAATGGTCGATTCATCCAAGATGGTCGAAAAGTAGTCTGAAGCATTCCATACGTTTCTGTGGTATTTTTTTTCCAAGTTTAAAATAGAATTATATTGCATATCGTTCTTCTAAAGTGTCAGATTGCATTTTTGAAATTCACCAGCTGTGACAATCAGGCTTGAGTAGAGTGTATTCCAATTTCTGCTGTAGCTGTTTATTTGAATGAGAAATCATAAAAATTGGTCAGTCATCTCATACGATGTATAGCAATAACATACTGAATTTTCAAGTGTCTACGACAATTTTGAATGCTCATACGAAAAATGCCTGGAAACTTATCGTATGCACCTAGTATATAAGTTGGCGATTGTAGTCAAAAGCGACCTGATGGCTCTCTTTTCAATAGCTACTACACCAAGGCGTAGGAAGAGCGCTACTCCGTTCCTGGATTGCTACACTTACCTTTCATTCATACTTTATTTTGCTGAGTGTTAAGCGAGGAGGTATCAAGTACCATTTTCGAGTCTTCTTTATATATATATATATATATATATATTACAGTAATATTTTTAAAAGAAGACTTTTGTTGTTTTAATGATGGTGCTCAATATCCAGGATAAAGCCAGGTAATAGTCAAAGCCTGATTATCACAGCCGGTGAATTTCAAAAATGCAATCTGACACTTTAGGAGAATGATATGCAATAAAATTCTGTTATATATATATATATATATATATATATATATTTCAGTAATCATCCAAATAGGGAGATAACAATGAAAGGCTTTTTTTACCACGTAAATCTGGTTAAAAAAGAGTTTGAAAATTTTGTGCACCAAATAGAAACATAATTACATATCAATAGTATTACATATAATGTATCATAACATATATAAGTATTATTATTATTATTATTATTATTTACTCTTTTTCGAGTTAATCACACCAGCATAAGCCGATGGTTTCTCACTGGAGTTTGAGTGACAGCAATTCTCCTCAATTTTCCAGGACTCTTGTTGTATACCGTGATGAGGAAAGAAGAACCACAAAACTTCTTTATAAGAATATAACTATCACACTTTATTCTCGAAAGGTGTTGAAACTTCTGTGATGTGTGAGAGACGGACGGAGACAGGATCAGACTAAGACCGATTGCTATATAGACTGATAACTTCTCTTGACCATAGTACACTGTGTTATCTACAAGACCCTGCTAAACACTTCTTCCGCATCTCGACCAGGGTTGCTCGACTGGAGGTCACTGAGGGGCGCTCTCAGTGACTCCAAGCTGGCTCTGACTCTGGTCTTCTCTGCCACCAACTGGCTCAACTGCCGCAGGCATCTGTATATACTATTTCATAACGCCCATTTACTTCCAATTAGATCACGAGATCTTCCGCTTATTTACACAGGTACGTCTCTGATTGACGATTCAGTCAAGGGTCAATATGTAACATTCTCAGAATTCTGAATGATCTCAATAGTATATATATATATATATATATATATATATATATATATATATATATATATATATATATATATCATTATCATATTGTAAATAGGTGGGTGAAAGTTTCCATTTGAAACCCAGTTAAAAAGCGCGGGAAACCTTTGTATACCCAACAAAGTTTTTAAACTTATAGTTTTGTGGTTAATGTGTGCAAAAATTTCCTGCGCAGATGTTTGCATTAACCTAATAAAGAAGGCCATTTATCCATTTATTAGTGTACACTATTTCCATAAATGCACCCCAATCAATATTTCCATTTTTCAAAAGTTAATTTTCTTTTAATTCAAAGATAATACGATATAATCCAAACGCATATCATCAGATATTATTTATTGCCAAACTTTGCTGCATTTAAACTCTCTAGTAAAAAATATGAATATTTAGCACTCCAAAAATAAGTAATATCCTTACAAATATTAATACAATTTTAGTTTTAGCTTTGGAGTTTCGAAGCTGAAGATTTTGATCATAAATAATACCAAATAATACACATTTTGATTATATAATATTCTATAAGAAATAATAAAATCTTAGGATTTTTAGTTTAAAAAAGATTAATTTATTTTTATTATAAATTGGTAATGACGTTACTCATTTATTGACGCTACTGTTGAAAAATAAATAGCTATAAAAGTTTGTGCAAAAGTTCCCTGGCCTGTTTTTTTATTCTCTAACATATTTTGAAAACCATTCTTTTTGCAGAAAACTTTTGCACACACCAAATATATTTTTTAGACATCATAATTATCTCTGAATTTGGATATGACCCAGTCGGCTGGGGCTGTAGAATCAACCGACTGCATCTCTGCAGAGGGGTAAGACTCACCCAATAAGTGTCCTGGTGATGATATTAAACAATCTGATGTTGAGCCTTCATTAATGCTGGAGCTCCCAGGTCTTCTCTGGCTTACAGTGGTAGCACTTGATCGGGTCCGATCTTTGGGTCCGATCTTTTGGTCATATTGAGCTAAACTGAATTGTTTGAAATATAACTGTTTTTATGTTTAACTGTGTTCAAACAAAAACTATACTTATGCTAAACTGAATTGTTTGAAACAGAACTGTTTATATGCATAAAAATGGTTTTGGTATTAAATAACCTACAATGGTTGATATGCCATAAAACCAAACCAAACCAAACCGAATTTGGATCAAAAAAATAATGTTCGGTGCGGACGCAGATCTGACAAGATTATCATGTAGAATACAAATGAACTGGCAGTTGCTTTATTCAGCTATTTTTTCCTGCATTGAGTATAATTAGTTATAAAGCTTCCACAGGGAAGATATGAAGGAAAAAGTACGTATCCTCAATATATAAATAAATAGCTCTAAGGGTATTTAGATTGAGTACTAGGCTGAGAGTAGGAGGGATTTAGTAAGGATCGAACTCATTCTTCAAAAGCAAGGAAGCGAGGGTGTGTGTGCAATGACTCCCTAAACCACAATAGCTCGCCCATTCACTGTGTGTTAAAACGTTTCCATCATTTTTTATCAATTTTTTTGAAAAACAGTTTTCGCTGGAAACTTTTGCACATGACTAATATACTGATGAAATATTAGCAATAATGTATTATCTGAAATCTACTGCTTGACGACTCGTGAAACCTTTGAGTTTCTATTATTGGAAAGACTTAACGATTCTACCGTTTGGTCGTAGGGGTTTAAAAAACTCCGACTGTATCCTCTGCAGAGGGGTAAGATCCCCTCAAAAAACGGACGTCTTGGGAATTATACAAAACTCCATCTGGTGGTGAGGCTCCAGTATTGGAGTGGGGAGCACCCCTTTGAGTGCCATTACTCCCTGTTCCACTTTGACTTGAGTGGTTGCATCTGTTAGGGTCCCATTTATGGGTCAAATAGATCTTTTTAAAAATTATTTGTATTAGATAGGAATGCTTGAAACCATATAAGTGTGTAAATTATTCGTATTAAGAACAATTACAATGATATATCAGCTATAATTGTTTACAAAGGATTATTATTGTTAGTTACTTGAAACAATATAAATGTGTGTAAATAATTATTAAATAGAAATCGTTGCTTGAAACAATAAAATTCTGTATAGATTTTTAGAATTAAATAGCAACACTTAAAACGATGCAACTGTATACAAATTATTTGTATTTGTTAGGAATACTTGATATAAAATTTTGTATAAAAAGTTTCTTCTCCAGCCGTTTAGTTGGCATCCAAGTAGTGCATACATATAGCAGAATCGACACGACCGCTGCCTGGAAGAAACTGCGTTTCATTTCATCGGTAGCATACGATTCCCTAATCCTTTGGCATAAAATAACCCAAGATAGGTTGAAATGTCATTAAAATCATTCAACCAGTCAATGATTCTAATTATTTCTGTTATATCAAGAATCACGTTCAGTGCAAACGCAGATCGCCTTAAATTATCATTGAGTTGCAATTTTTTTTAAACAAGTAATGCTTTAGCATCATTTTACTTATTTTTCTTTTTAGGTGAAATATATTTTTAACAATTATTACTTTACTATTTGAGAGCTTTTCATATTAGCGTCGGCTGGTGGTCTTTCATTAGAGTCAGAGGGACAGCAAACCTCCTCCGGTCTTTAGGAGTTTTCTGATGTTTTGACCCTAGTTGTAAGTTGGCAACCTTATAATGCAGAGGCGGTATCAGGCACCATTTTTTGAGTCTTTGTTATGACTCGACCTAGGATTGAACCCCGGTCTCCCAGACCATTGGCGAACACTCTACTCATTAGGCCAATGGCTTTGACCTGGACTGTACCAGTTCTTCAGAACCAGGTATAGAAAACATAACACAAGACCAACACAGATTATATAATGTATATATATTAACCCAAATCCGCCACCACGCGAAGCGAAGTATGACAAGTTTGAATTTAGAGTCATCCTTTTCCTAGACTGGTTGCTATACCGGGGGTTAAAGAGCCTAGACAGTTCTAGTTACCTATCGTTGAATTCATATCTTTTCCAAGTGTATTAGCGCGAAGTGAAACGGTATAGGCTATATAATGTTTTTGAACTTCTCTCTCGTCTTAAAAACAATGAATCACATCTTCATTTATAAGTTGTTGCACACCCTCAATAGGAGAGTCCGTTTCACTAAAGCCTTAAACTAGTCAGCTCTTTCTTTTCGGCCCTGGAAGACAACTATTTAAAAAAAAAATCTTGCTAAATATATTAGATCATATTTAGCCAACCAGCGAGCGACCCTGTTTTCCAAAACTTTGTCCTAAAATGAACTTTGCCCAGTCCTTGTAAATCTCGCATCCACGAATATCTGCTTTATTCCTATAGTCGAGTACCATATGTGTTGGTGGGAGCTATTAGATAACATAAGACCAGCACAGATTATATAATGTATATATATATTAACCCAAATCCCCATCCACGGTCAGTATGTAGCACAAGGTCAAATTTTTTTTAAAGCGAAGGTTTGAATTCAGAATCATCCTTTTTCCTAGACTGGTTGCAATACCAGGGGTTCAAGAGCCTAGACTGTTCTAGTTACCCATAGTTGAATTCATACCTTTCCTAAGTCTATTAGTGCGAAGTGAAATGCTAACAGCCTTTTCGAGGAATTGAACTCGAGCCCATTTCCTATGTCGATAGCTGTTACTCCACAAGCGCCAACGTATGTAATGTATATATTTGTTGGTTGGTTGGATTTTTTCATGATCCTTGTAGGTTATCTAATGCCTAATCCTCTTTATACATGTTATATATGATTTGTAAACGCATAGTTTGTAGATAAAATTTTTAAACAAGCAAGAGCTCATTTGTTTGCATACAGTTAAATGGTTATACATATGATTTGTAAATCAATAGTTTGTAAGTAATCTTATTTTAAGAAAAGTCAGAGCTAATTTGTTTGCACCCAAGCATTACTATTGTTTGTACACAGTTAAATGGTTCAAACCGGCTCATTGGTCTAGAGGGTAGAGTGTTCGCCAGTAGCCCGGGAGACCAGTGTTCAATCCCAGGTCGCGTCATACCAAAGACTTTAAAAATGGTACTTGATACCTCCTTGCTTAACGCTCACTAATATAAGGTACGTATCGAGGGTAAAGTGGGGCAAATTTGGGAAAGGAGTAGCGCCCTCACCTACACCTCAGTGTAGTAGCTATTGAAAAGGGAGCCTTCTGGTTGCCCTCGACTACGGTCGCCAACTTTACTTAAATGGTTCAAAGCATTCTTACACGAATCGTATTAATCATTTGGTTTGGTTTGGTTTGTTTTGGTTTGGTTTTATGGCACATCAACCATTGTAGTTTATAAATGCCAAATCCATTTTTAAACATATAAACAGTTCTATTTCAAACAATTCAGTTTAGCATAACTACGCTGTTTCGTTCTATTTGATCCATAAATAGGACCCTATCAGGTGCTACCACTCTGGGCCAGAGTGGAACTGGGAGCGATGGTTGCGAAAGGATACTCCACATTCCACAATGCTCCAGCATTACTGGAACCTCACTATCAAATTGATTTAGTGTCATATCCAGGAACAGCAGAGAAGCAAGCGGTGTATTCTACAGCCCTAGCCAACTGAGCCATTAATCATTTGTTTGCACTCACTTAAATGGTTTCAAATATTGCAATTACCATAAATAGTTTTATTTGCACACAGTTAAATCGTCAAAGAGTTCAATTTCTAACAATTCAATTTCGCATAAGTTATTGATTTGCACACGGTTAAATAGTTGAACAGTTCTATTTGATCCATAGATAGGACCCTGTCAGGTGCTACCATTCCGGGTCAGAATGGACCGGAGAGCAATGGCAATGAAGGGGTACTCCATATTCCCCAAATCTCCAAGTCTGGAGCCTTGCTATCAGATTGTTTAATGTCATATCAGGACACTCATGGGGGGGGGTCTTACCCCTCTGCAGAGATGCAGTCAATGTATTCTACAGCCTTTGCTGACTGAGCTGATATTTGTTGGTGTTATATTTTTGATGTAATGTTTATTTTTATAAATATAAATTTTTCTCTATCTTTTTATATGTGCATTATTTGTTGTTTTTTTTAAATTTCTGCTTTTTTTACGTTTCTTATTGTCATTGTTATAATTATTTATTATTGTTGTGGTTACTATTGTAAATATTATTATTGCTGAGGCTTCTTCACTCACACTCAAGACGACAAGTAAATGCTGTTTTGGTGTCATTTTGTTTGTCCTGGGTTCAATCCAAAATTTATTCACGACCGCTTGTCGTCAGTCAATACCATTTTATTGTATTTTGTTTGTGGAATTAAAAAGATGCAAATAGTTGAAATTTTGGGTCGAGAACATGTCAAGAGGAAGGAAGGGGTGTTGATTAGTGATGTTATCGGAAATATTAGACATTATGAGGAAGAAAGAAAGGCACAATTAAAGGTTTGTGTGTGTGTGTGTGTGTGTGTGTGTGTGTGTGTGTGTGTGTGTGTGTGTGTGACAGACAGACAGAGGCAGAGAGAGGGAGAGATTTGTAAATAAACGAAAGGAGAGTAAGTGACAAGAGGTGGAGAGAAAGGATTGGGAAGAGGTCAGGAAGTTTTATGAAGATGTATTGGGAGAGGAAAATAATTGCATAAGGGAGAAAAGAGAGCAGAAAGAGGATATTACAAAGAGAGAAAAATAGAAAAAAATGAATATAGAAACAAAGCAATTAGAAGGAAAAAATGAAAGAAAGAAGAAAGAAGAAAAAAGCTGGAAATGGTGAAAATAGATAGACAGATAGGTAGATAGATAAGTTAACTGAATATATATATATATTATATATATATATATATATATATATATATATATATATATATAGAGAGAGAGAGAGAGAGAGATAGAGACAGAGATAGAGACAGAGAGAAAGAGAGTATCAACATATATTAGACAGAAAGAGGAAACTAAAAGAAGTGGGTATGAAAGGAAATTGTCGGTGCTAAAAATAAAATCAGGGATCGAGTGAAAAGAGAAGAAGAAGAAGAAGAAGAAGAAGAAGAAGAAGAAGAAGAAGAAGAAGAAGAAGAAGAAGAAGAAGAGGAAGAAGAAATGAAAAAGAAAGGTAAAATGTAAAGATGTAGGAATAAAGGAAAAAAAGAGTACGGAAAATCCGAAGGTGGAACCCCCACCAAAGAAAAAAGCAAAAAAAAAAAAAGAAGAAGCTAAATAAAAAAAAGCACCCCCCCAAAAAAAACCCAAATAGAATAGAATAAAATGAAATAAAAGAAAAAAGAAAAACGGGAAAAAAGACGGATGAACGAATTACAAGATTAAGTTTTTTCGTAGAATCTTACTAAAGTGTTAGAAAAAAGAACAAAAAAAAAAAAAAAGGAAAGAAAAGAAAAAGAAAAAGCTGTCTACGTGATCATCTAGGGACAGGATACAACAAACATGCTATTTTAGGTAGGGAAGTGGAGGAAAGGGTGAAACAAAATACATGTTGGTGGCCACGGGGAAGGGGGATGAAGGAAGGCAAGATTCGTCTTTTTATCTGACAACAATACCTGTCATGCCTAACGAATATTTTCGACAGGGGTACCGAAGGATCTAGTAATTAGTACGAGTGGCCCCGGACAATTCATTACTGCTGTTTCTTCACTCCAACCCCCGTCGTTTTCCTCATCCTTTTCTCATCATCTAAAGCACAATCGTGGCATAGCTCGATTTGAATCTCTGGGACTCCTGTCCCCAAACCCAGAGCAAATCCTACCTCCCACCTTACACATACCATTTCTGAAACTGTTTTTTTTTTGCGGGGGGATGTTTTTAGTTATTTTGATTGGTTTTCTTCAATGTTTATTCACTATTATCACAGCAAAACTAGCCAAAATCGTCACTTCATTTTTAGTCAGCAAAATAAACGAATAAAATAAATAAATAAATAAATAAATAAATAAGACTGAATTCAGATTGAAAACGTGTGAATAAAAAATCCATATCATAAAAATAATTGAGAAATACTCAGTGAGACATTATTAACATATGGCACTAACTTCATCAACGACGCACACGCAAATATGGGGTACTCAAAAGTTCTCGGTCCGACGAAAAAGATGTTGGATGGTTTATGGGTTATTTAAGACCAAATCCCGTCATACATACATACATACATACATACATACATGTGTGTGTGCTTATGTGTATGTGTGTATGATTTGTGAGCGAATTATAGGTAAGACGTTTAGATGAGTTAGAGCTAATTTGTTTGCACACAGTTAAATGGTTTTGAAGTTTTGCTATTTAACTTTAGTAATTCTCTTTATTAAGTATTCCTATATGATACGAACAATTTGTACGGAGCAGTATGGTTTCAAATAACTAATAATAATTCTGAATAAATGATTGAACAGTTTTATTTGGCTCAAAGATGGGACCCTAACAGGTACGACAAACCTGAGTAAATAAAATGTCTTAAGTGTTGATATGCCATTAAACCATTTAACCTAACCGAACCTAATCTAATTTTAGAAAGGTTACTCCACATTCCCTAAAGCTCAGGGAATGGAGCCTCACCATCAGATGCAATCATACCCAGGATGCCCGACCAAAAGAGAATGACTGAGAGCTATAAAACCGACATGCTATTCCACATAGTTAACTAGCAGTTCAACACATACCCCTGGTGGCATGACTTAAAATACACTGATTTTATCTTGGTATTCTTTGGTCGGAGTGTACTCAAGGATGATACTATATATATTGATATATATATGTTTACCAACACCTCCATACGATCGGAATTTGAGATAAGGTCAATTTTAAAGCGGCATTTAACTGGCTTGAATTCAAAGTTTTTCTTCTCCTAGACTGGTTGCCATACCAAGGTTGAAGAGTCCTTTCTAGATTCATACTTTTCCCAAGGGTATTAGCGCTATGTGAAGTGTAAATAACCTCATTTAGGATTTGAACACGTGTGCCGATTTCCTACGTCGATAACCATTACATCACAGGCACCTCCACTACACCACACACACACACACACACACACACATATATATACAAATTTTAGTACCCGTCAGTATATATATATATATATATATATATATACTGACGGGTACTAAAATTGTAAAACAGAATATATTCCAATACATTGGTATAATGGTTAGAGTGTTCGTCAATGGCCCGGGAGACCTGGTTTCAGTCCCAGATCGAGTTATACCAAAGACTCAAAAAATGAACATATGTGGCACAAGGCCATATGACTCTAACACTCTATGTAAACCGATATAAAACCTGAAAAAATTCAACTAACTAACGAAGTGAATTCGAGTCTCATTAGGTGTCCCATTTATATGGCCTTGCGCTACATATGTTCTCTGACGAAAGCAACAGATGGAAACATACACGTCTGTAAGAAGGAAATAATTCTTGAAAATACAAATCTCTAAGTGGACATATTTAATTTGATATATATATATATATATATATATATATATATTCACGCTGACATATGTGTGTACAAGTTAAGTTAGAGAAAACAGACAAGGAAGAATGTATAAATCAAAGGAATTTTTTTTGTTTACGAACAAGGAAACGTATATCTGGAACGAATAATCGTTCGAAAAATTAATGATTTCGAGTACTTTCAGCAGTACCGGCCCATTAGCAATGGTCTGGAATACTGGGGTTCAATACCAAGTAGAATCATACCAAAGACTAAAAAAATGGTTCTTGATGCCTCCTTGCTTAATACTTAGCATTATAACATACGTATCAAGGGTAAGTGGTGCAATCCAGGTTAAGGAGTAGCGCCATCGCCTACACCTCGCTGTAGTAGCTATTGAAAAGGCAGATTTGAGTCGTCCTCGATAACGGTAGGCTGACTTCTTTAATTTTCATTACACACACACACACACACACACACTCATATATATATGTATATATATATATATATATGCACGTTGAAAATTAATCTTGTTAGAATACAATTCATCCATCAAACTCACACATATATATTATTGATATGGCCTGCTTAATTTATGAATAAACAGTGCTCAATATCGGTGATAGTGCATATATAAAGCTAAGTTTGTATAGTGTAAATATCGAGTTAGTTGTTGACTCTGTGTCTTTGCACGTCAAACTTAGATCTATCAATCTATCTATTTATGGAACACGGGTACACAAACGCAGCATATACACATAATAATATGCTCAATGACTTTACCTGTCACATATTAAAGCAAAAAAAAAAAAAAAAAAATTATATGACCAACAAAAGAGGCCTCTTTCTGATATGAAATAAATAGATAAATAAATAAAGTTTGAAAAAGAAAAATGGAATTGAGTTTACTCTCCCTGTTTCTTTTAAAACGTTGTTTCGGCGTTTCATTTAGCTCGCTTAGAATTCGTTGTATTTTAGAAACTTTCGACCCTAATGTGATTAGAATTACGTGGAGTCACGTAGAATTTCTTTTTTTCTCGCCGTAATTAGTCAGAGAATGGACAGTAGAGGTGATCATTTTATACAGTGCCCATGCGGTCAAGTAAAGAAAAACTATTGACAGCATAGACTGAATAATTGCGGACCAGGGATGGCAACCATGGCGAGGTAGAATTGAATGAAATGAGAGAGAGAGAGAGAGAGAGAGAGAGAGAGGAAACATCGGGGAGACAATTATTCCTTTTATGAAAATACAATAAATATTCTGTTTAGTTAGTTTTGTTTGTTTTTTCTTCTATTTTTGCATTTGTTGTCACGCCTCTTAGAATATTTTGAAAGAAGGTTATGGTGCAATTCGTAACCATTTTGTGCATTTTATTTGGCGAGTCAAAAAGAGAAGAGAATTTTCACGCTATCATTGTTATAGTCAATCTGATTATTTCCCTTTTTTCTTCACTTCGCTCTTTCCTCGCGATTCATTATTATTATCATTATTATTATTATTATTATTGGTGGTGGTAGTAATGGTGGTGGCAGAAGTAAAAGACGTTGTTGTAGTAGTAGCCATCAGGATCTTTGTAATCGTCAATAATGATATTAATAAAATTATTATTATTTTACTCGTTGCTAGTTTTTCACACCTGCGACAACACTAGAGTCAGTGTGACAGCAAGTCTCCTCGGTCTCCAGGACTCTTCTCAGTAATCTGGCAGATCTCAATAATACTGTAGTCAGGATGGCCTCGATTCTTCCTCTGATTTCCAATCCTTCCAGTTCCCTTTCCAAGCCTTTAGGGACCGTTCCAAGTATACCAACTACAATCGGGATCACTGTCAACCTCATATTCCACAGCTTTTTTTTGTCTTCTGGAAAGATCCAAGTATTTGTCTATCTTTTCGCTTCCTTTTATTTTCTCTTTGTGGTCTGCTGTAATGGCAAAATCCACTGGACGAGAAGTTCCTTTTTTTGTTTTTAATTAGCACTTGGTCTGGTTTTCTGGCTGGAATTAGGTGATCCGTTTGCATCTCAAAATCTCAGAGAATTTTATGGGTCTCATTTTCAAGGACGGATTCTAGTTTGTGCATATACTCTTTAATAGTATGGTCAAAATTCAGGCTCTTGCACACTTCCCTGTGGATCACCTTTCCCTCCTCGTCGTACCAACTATTGGACTCTTTTTGTGCTAATTTGCCGTATTTGCTTACTATATGATTTATAGTTTCATTTTTTTCTTTACATAACCTACACTCGCTATTCTATTGCGTATTATCGATTTTCGCTTTAATATGATTGGTTCCTATAGCGTTGTTTTATGCATACATAAAGAAGAAAGTGATGACAATAATAGTAGTAGTCCCTGGATCAATCCAAAAGACACCGGAAAAATAAATGGAGTAACTGGGGGTCCATTGATGGATTGAGACTGCCCAGACCACAGCTCTACTGTCATCGACAATAATACTCACCCAAGAAAAGTCACGGGAAGCTGAGGAGACTTGCTGTCACTTAGTTCTTGTGATAAAAACTCGTAAAGAGTGAAATAAAAAGAAGGAAAAGCCGAAAAAAATGGATCCATCATGACTGACTTTTTAGGACTTGTAGATCAGCTTTGGGGTGGTTTGATTTCTTTTGTTTGATCGCATATCAACCTTCCTGGGTTATTTAATGCCAAAGCCATCCCTAGTCGGCCGGGACTGTAGAATACACCGACTACAGCGAAGTAAGTCACCCCCAACGAGTGTCTTAAATATGGCATAAAATAATCTGATGTTGAGATTTGGGATTGGGGAGTACTCCTTCATTGCCATAGCTCCCAGGTCCACTCTCTCCCGGAGTGGTAACACCTTATCTATGGCTCAAAAAGAACTGTTTGACTATTTAAACTGCGTGCAAACAAATGATTGATGTTTAATTGAATTGTTAGAAATAGAACTGTTTGATCCTTTAATTGGGCGTAAACAAATGACTGATACTTAATATAAATTGTTAGTGATACATAGCAATACTTAGATCTATTTAACTTTGTTGACTTATGCTAAATTGAATAGTAAGATATAGAACAACAAGTATTTGATCATTTAACTGTTCGTAAATAAATGAGCTCAGAGTCGTTTAAAAATATTATAAACAAAATGTGTTTACAAATCATATATATCTAATACACATGTATAAACCGATTTGACATTAAATAACCTACAACGGTTGATATGCCATAAAATCAAATAAAACCAAACCAAACAGTAGAAGAACAGTAGTGGAAATATTTAACCCATAGTAGGTAGGGATAAGGAGGTTCAAACTTTCCCAAAGGTATTAGTTCGAAAAAGAACGTAATAGCGTGACTAGAGTTCGAACCCAAAAGCCCAATATTTCCTGGTATTTAACTCATAGATGAAGGAAGAAAAAAAATGAGTTCACGCCTTTTCCAAGAACAATAATATGACGTAAGCATAAACTATCTCATGCAGAATTTGATTTCAGCTCGCTAATTCCATCTTCTGCAGTGTTAACCGTTTCGTCACTCGCATCTTCACTGAATGTAATGAGAATTTTATAAATCATAATAAACGGGTATAACAATGAAAATGATGCAAATTACAATAATAATAATAATAATAATAATAATAATAATGCACAACCCAGAATCCATCATGGAGAATGAGATGCGCAAAATCCAATGGGATTTTGAGATACAAACAAATCACCTAATCTCGGCCAGATGACCAGACCTAATGATAATGAGAAAAAAAAAGATAAAAAAGAACCTGCCGAATAGTGGACTTTGCTGTCCTGGTACACCACAGAGTAAAATTAGAAGAAATCGAAAAGAGAAATAAATATCTAGACAAGAGAACTGAAAAAAAAAACTATGGAACATGAAGGTGACGGTGATACCAATTGTAATAAGTGCACTCGTAACAATCCCCAAAGATTTGGTAAAAGGGCTGGAAGACGTAGAAATCAGAGAATAAGTAGACACCATCCAGACAACAGTATTATTAAGATCGGCTCGAATACTGAGAAGAATCCAAGAGACTTGAGGAGACTTGTTGTCACTTAAACTCCTGAGAGCAACCATCAGCTAAAGCTGGTGTGAAAAACTCTCAAAAGAATAAAATACTGACAATAATAATAATAATAATGATAACAACAACAACAACAACAACAATAATAATAATCTTTAGTAGTGATAGTGTTAATTACGTGGCTTTTATTGTGTCGCTATAAACGGCTATTCAAGAGCGTACCACTCTTGACACGAACCCTGTGGTTTTATTTACAAGTCAGTCAAAAAGGATCCATAATAACAATGTCATATCCTGAAGGCATCGTTTGGCAAATTTAGTAAAGCCGCCATTTTGTTTCGTTCCAATTAACTTTCCTTCATTTTCCATTATACCTTATTTTAGTTACTTCCCCTTTCTTTGTATTCTTCCTCTATTCCGTTCTTGTATTTCTTCAGGGCCAGTTATTCTCTATAGACCGACACGAACAAAAAAATATCTATTAAAGCCAGCATTACGGAGATTCTATTAACTAAGTGAGTTTTTGATAATCCACTTTGGTCAACCAGGAAATGGTTGTCGATTTGGGCATAAACATACAAAAAGCCATCAAATATTTCAGTAATGCATTTCACAGTTGCGGTAAAATGCCTGGTTTAGAAAGTTAGACAATCTAAATTGCTTTAAAAATATCCTTGTTCCGAAAACAATTTTACATATTTGTTGTTCGGAAAATAATGTCTGATTGTAGAATAAACTTTAATCCCTGAAACTATTATTTATAAATTTAAACAGTGTTTTAATCCGTCAAAATATGATCCTCGAACATCTATGCATTTCTGCCGTCAATTAACGTGGGTATTTATGCTTGTGCGACAAGACTCTAAAGGTTTTGATGCCAAGAGATCTTTAGTGGAGTTTCTATTTCTCCAAATAGAACGGAATGTTTTTGGCATGAAAAAGTGTCCAGATTCTTGAAAAAAAAAAAAAAGAAAAAAAGAAAAAAAAAAAAGACGGTAATCAGTGGGTGAGAAACTAGAAGATGGTGGATGTGGCAAAGTTTTATTTCTCCAGTCAGTTTGTTTCTGCAGCGTCATCTTGGCTTTAGGGAATGCAGAGTACCTCTTCATTGCCATCTCTCCAAGGTCTATTCTGATACTCAATGGTTGCATCTGATAGGGTCCTATCTATGGGTCAAATATAAGTAAACGACATTAATTAAGAGGGGACTGTTTTTGCATTTAAACTGCATATTTATACTAAACAGAATTGTTTAAACTGAAACTGTTTTGACATTTAAACTGCGAACTTATGCTAAACTTAATTATTTTGAAATAAAATTGTTTTTATGTTAAACTCTGAGAATTGCCCACTCGGTTGGAGCTGTTGAATACACCGTACTACTTACATGTCACGGTCTTGACTTAATTTCGAAAAAGTGAAATACAAGGGAGATAATAGTGATCTTATAAACACTATTGAAATTTTTCCAAGTAAGAATACCCCAAAAGTCCCCGTATTTCTGTTCTCAGTGGCACCTTATAATAGAAAAGTTTTCCTTGAAAAATGCCCTGCTTTCCCAATTATTCGGTTAAAACAGACACAGAGATTTCCTATCATTATGCATAAAAGGAGAAATATCTTTAAAGAAATGTAAAAGAACACAGAGACAAAAAGGATAAAAGTAAAAACATACTGAAAGTAATCGTCATTCAATTCACAAACAAGTCTTTTTAATGGTGATAGGTCGGTTGGTTGGGTTTTATGGCATATCAACCCTTGTTGGTAATTTAACCTTATATATATATATATATATATATATATATATATATATATATATATATATATATATATAACGAATAATTTGTAGGTAACATTTTAATCAAGCGTACAGATGATTTCAAGTATTGTTATTTATCGGTTGCACAAAGTTAAACAGTCTCAAATATTGCTATTTATTATTTTCACACTGTTAAATGGCTTTACGTAGTGCAATCTAACACTAAAAGTTCTATTTGTACATTGTTAAATGGTTTCAAGCATTTCTATCTAATACTAATCGTTTTATTTAATATTAATAATTTGTTTGTGAACAGTTGAATGGTTTTAAGCATAGTAAATAATCAAACAGTTCTATTCGGGTCAGAATGGACCTGAGTGTAATGGCAATGAACGGGTACTCCACATTCCCCAAAATTTCAGATCCAGAGCCTCACCATTAGATACAGTTTAGTGTCATTTGTAGAAATTCAGTCGGCGTATTTTACAGCCTCAGCCGACTAGGCTGTTTTTAATTGTGAATAGACCACGGACGGGCCAAGTGAATTACTGTTGGACCTTATTATATGCGGTAGATATGTTCCAAGACCGTCTACCACCATCACCCCACGGGTTCTTTGTACGATATCAAATATAAAATAACACCACAAACAATTGTTTATAAAATGATAGTTTTCTCCTAAACAATCGATACAAGATTTTTATTATTTCAAGTGGAAAACCATACAATCAAAACGTATATTTTGCTGAGTCGGCTGTGGCCGTTGAATACACCGACTGTTTCTCTGCAGAGAGGTAAGACCCCCCAACGAATATCCTGGATATGACACTAAACAATCTGATGGTGAGGTTCCAGTAATGCAGGATCTTTGGAGAATGCGGAATACCCCTATATTGCCATCGCTCCCAGGTCCACTCTGTCCCAGAGTGGTAGCACCTGATAGGGTCCTATCTATGAGTTAAATAGAACTAATCTGTGTAATTATGGTAAACTGTACAGCTTCAAATAGAACTGTTTTTGAGAATGGAACTGTACTTACGCTAAACTGATTTTTTTTTTTTATCTAGAACTGTTTAACTAAACTGAATAGCTTGAAATAGAAATGTTTTTGACAATTAAACTGTGTACTCATGCTAAATTGAATTGTTTGAAATCGAACTGATTATTTGTATAAAAATGGATTTGGCATTAAATAACCTACAAAGGTTGATATGCCAAAAAAACTAAAAAACAAACCCCAAACAACCAACATATCAAAACATATATCATCATAAAATCGTCTTGATAGGACGGAGTTTCCTGACTCTCCCTATCTGTTCCGATTTGCAATCACTCTTGGGAGGTCCTTTAGACTGCATCCAGGGTGCGCATAAAGCTGATGTATGTAAATCCTTGCTGGTCGTCTAACACAGTTGTGTCCATAAGTAGGTGCCCATTAGAGAACGTCGCTTATGAGTTCGTCCTTACTTCTCCAGCAGTACTACCCATATCTTGTTTGTGTTGGATTCTTTATGAAATGATGTGAAAGTGGCCGTATAGTAGTGACTTTGTGTCATAATTAAAACTGATATAAGTAAATATTATTTATTGCCAAACTCTTCGAAACTTTCCGTGAAATTTTTAGTAAATAAGTGATGGATAATGAAGTTTTTGATACTCCGACTTTTTTGTACGTCATAAAACATCGTTTTTGTTACCAGCAGACAATTTTCTTCTCAACCAAATTGATCAGGATTTTATATTTTCTATAAGAATAGCCACAGTCAAAAATTTCACAGTAGTGTAAAATTCATAATTTAAAAAATTGAACAATCTTTTGCGATCTAATACTAATAGTTTAATTTGATATTAATCATTTGTTTGCACATAGTTAAATGGTTTCGGATTACACAAATTGATCTAATTAATCAGCTGGGCCTATAGAATCTCAGTATCTCAGCAGAGGGTCACACTCCTTTCAACCAGTGTCCTGGATATAACACTAAACTATCTGATGGTGAGTTTCCATTCCTGGAGTACCCCTTCATTGATATTATTCCCAGGTTCACTTTGACCCTGAGTAGTAGTACCTGTTAGGGTCCCATCAATGGTTTAAATAGAACTGTTTAAACATTAAACTGTATGCAAAAAAAATGACTGACGTTAAATTAAACTTCGTGTAACAAAGCATTACTTGTGACCATTTAACAGTGTGCAATAAAAATTATTACTATTAATGTTTTGGTTTCTTTGTTTAATGGCATATCAACCTTTGTAGGATATTTGATGCCAAAGCCATTCTACTAGAAGAACACTAGTGGTACTATTTAACCCGATAGCTGGGAGGATAAGGGGTTCATACCTTTCCCAAGGGTATTTGCCCGAAAGTGAACGTAATAACGCGACTGAAGTACGAACTCGCTTACTAGGATTCCGCAGTCCATCGTGTTAACCATTACACCACGAAGACACCACTTATTTTAAAAGTTAACTAGTAATACTAGAAACCATTAAATAGTATGCAAGCAAATGAGCTTTGGCATGTTTAGAATGTTACCTGCAAATTATTTGTTTACAAATCATATAAGTTATATATATATATATATATAAACAGGATTTAGAATTAAATAATTTACAAAGGTTGATATACTATAAAACTCAACAAAGCATTTAATCTTATTGTGGAATATAATAACTCGCAATTAAAATCGATAATTCATAAAAAAGCTCTTTATTTTTTGAAATGGTTAGTCACTTTTGCACCAACTTATATATATATATATATATATATATATATATATATATATATATATATATATATATATATGTGTATGAGTGTGTGTGTGTGCTAAAGCTCATAAAATCATCCTACCACTTATTTTTGTGAGTCTCAAATTTGATATTAATCACATAACAACAACAACAATGATAATAATAATAATAACAACAACAACAACAACAATAATAATAATAATAATAATAAAGGAAGCCTACAAATACTTAGGAATATTGGAAGCTTATACCATCAAATAAGTGCAAATGAAAGAAAAATATTTAAAAGACTATCTCAGAAGAACCAAAAAACTACTCGAGACAAAACTCTATTGCAGGAACCTTGTCAAAGGGACAAATACCTGGGCTGTCCCCCTCGTAAGATACCCGGGACCATTCTTGAAGTGGACAAGAGAAGAACTCAAACAAATAGACCAGAGAACAAGAAAACTAATGACTATGCATAAGGCATTGCATCCCAGAGAAGACGTCAACAGACTATATGTGTCAAGAAAAGGAGGAGGAGAGGACTCGCCAGCATTGAAAACAGCGTTGACGCATCGATACAACGACTCGAACTCTACATAGAAAAGGACGGAGGAAAACTGATTACGGCCATCAGAAGCAATACTGACGACGCAAGGATCAGCAGAACAATAAAAGTGGAAAGAAAAACAACCCTATGGACGTTTTAAGCGACTAACAAGCGACATCTCACACAAGAAAACGTGGACGTGGCTAAGAAAGGGAAACATTAAGAGAGAAACTGAATCTCTTCTTATAGAGGGGGTGTCCTCGTGGTGTAATGGTTAAAGCGATGGACTGCGGAATTTTAGTAAGCGAGTTTGTACTACAGTTGCGCTATTATGTTCACTTTCGAGCAAATACCCTTGGGAAAGGTATGAACCCCCTTATCCTCCCAGTTATGGGTTAAATAGTACCATTAGTGTTCTAGGAGAATGGCTTTGGCATTAAATATCCTACAAAGGTTGATATGCCATTAAACAAAGAAACCAAAACATCTTTTTATAGCAGCACAAAACAACGCCATAAAGACCAACCATATCAAAGCAAGAATAGATAAGATCAGCAAAAGAGCAGATTTAAGTTATGTGGTGATTGAGACGAAACCACCAATCACATAATAAGCGAATGCAGCAAATTCTCAGAGAAAGAATATAAGACAAGGCATAACTGGGTGGGCAAAGTGATCCAATGGGAATTGTGCAAAAAATTGAAGTTTGACCATACGAACAATTGGTATATGCACAACTCAGAATCTGTCCTGGAGAATCAAACACACAAACTCCTATGGGATTTTGAGATACAAACGGATCACCTAATCTTAGCCAGACGACCAGACCTTATAATAATTAACAAAAAACGAGAACTTGCAGAATTGTATACTTTGCTGTCCCAGCGGACCACATGGTAAAATTGAAAGAAAGTGAAAAGAGGGATAAGTACCTGGACCTTGCTAGGAAAAAAAAAACTGTGGAACATGAAAGTGACAATTATACCAATTGTAATTGGTGCTCTTGGTACAGTCATCAAAGGATTGGTACAAAGACAGGAGGATTTGGAAATTACGGGACGGGTGGATCGTCCAAAATAAAGCATTATTGAGATCGACCAGAATACTGAGGAGAGTCCTGGATACTTGAAGAGAGTTGCTGTCACTTTAACTCCAGTGAAAAACCATTAGCTAACTCTGATGTGAAAAACTCTAAGGAGGAAAATAATAATAATCTTATTGCTCTACTTATAAAGCAAAGAGGAATTGTCCCTTCTTTACTGTGCAATTTTATTTAAATACACACACACAGATACACACGACATTGAAGTAATATTCCTTTTTGTCTTATCAATTTTGCATATATATATATATATATACTCCCTTAGCCTTGTAGGGTTGAGCTCTCTAGCGAGGGAAGTTAATGGTTGCCACTAGCGTAATGCAAGGCTCTTCATATGAATCGAGCTCTCGGTAGCCGTTAAGCTGATATATGTAAACAAAAACAAATCTGATACATAAGCGTTTAAATTTCCTTCGCTTGCGCTAGTTTCCTCATGGCTGAGTGGTAGAATCTTAGATTGGCGTTTGAGTCAACCGTGTTTCGATATCAGCTTCGGGAATCTAGCCTGTCGAGCCACACTGAAGAGTTCTGATCGAACGAAACAGATCAGTCTGTGGATGACAACATATATATATATATATATATATGGTTGGAGAGTATTTCTAGGAAGGCATATCAACTTTCGAGGGTCATTTACTGCCAAAGCCATACTTGTAGAAAAACAACAGCGGTACTATTAACCAATAGCTGGGGGATAAGGGGGTTCATACTTCACCTAAGCGTATTATTCCGTAAGTGAAGGTAATAGCGTGACTGGAGCTCAAACTGACTTTCTTCGAGAAATAAACCAACCTATATATATATATATATATATGAAGCACGATAATGTATCCACACATTTACAAAGCTACTAATTTTGGGGTAATACTCGTAGAACACAATTTTTCTCCCACGATAATTATTATATTTATTTGTATATTTTCATCACTAAACTTATCTAATTATTTCTTGCTTTTTAAGATCAAGTCAGAATGATCATAAGCAATGCTAGTGCTATTAGTCATGTACATTAAAGTTGAAACTAAACCAAGAGGGTTGTTACAAAGGAAAAAAAGAATATAAATGATAGAGACATTGAACAGAAGAAAGACATAAGTGGCTCGACTGATAAATGAAAATAGGCACACGATTAAAAGCCTTTAACATCACGTGTTATTTATTGACCAATGAAAAAGTGTCCACAACAAGCCTCTTTTGGACGACCCGTGTCGGTACAGCATTCAAGACTCTTCAAATTAGCCTCTTTAGACCGAAATGTCCGTTCTTTCATCCTTAAGATCGACGACATTTTTATTAAATTATACCGAGATCCATTTGGGAGTAAGCTTCGCTTTCTATTATTTTTTAATCCTTTTTTCTAAAAAACATCATCTTTTTAATTTTTCAATTTTTTGTTGTCGTTTTTCTTTGTGTTGTTTCAGTTCATTTACGTTATAATCTTTGTTTTGTTACATTACGTTTTTTCAAATTTTGTTGTTAATCTTTTTTTCACTCACTATTCACTTCTTTCGGTTCATCTTTATCTCACTTTCTCTTTTTTTTTCTCTCACACAAATTCTCTCTTCTTTTTTCCCCTTTTTTTTTCCACCTCTTGTTGGTTCTTCACTGGGGTCTATATACTTTTCATGGGGTCCATATCGGGGATGTGGAGCTATAACGAGAATATCGAGCACATAGGTTGTTGCAATTCATATGTATTTCAAAGTAAATGTAAATAGAATATATATCTTATTACGTAAATTCCTTTTAATTATTATTTATTGCCAAAATCTAAAGCTTTGAAACTATCTAAGGGATTAATTTTAACGGCATGTTAACCCTTCTGGGGTTATTTTAGAGGTTAGGGAATTGTGTATATTGTACGCTTATATTTATATTTTCGTGTTGTTTTTTTTAAGATGTTGTGCCTTGCAAATCACGTGTCAAGTCTCGTGATTTCTCGGTCCCATATGCCCGAGGTTTGTTTTATTTATTCAGGTGTCTCATTTGCATACCATGCTACATAAGAATTTATTTATTTTTTGATATTTCGTTTTAACGATAAATCAAAATACTTTCAGATATATATTTTTTAAACAATCACTTTGTATGATATTGGTCGTGTTTACGTTTATAATTTTTGTTAAAATTTTATTTCTCTTAAGAAAAACAAAATGTTATCCAAATCGACATTTTCAAATAGGTCTTTCAAATAGGTCCTTCATATATTGTTAGCGTTGAAAAAAAACGTTATCTAAGAAGAGCTAAATCTTCGCATTCTTTAAGAAAACGTTTAACAGTGTAAGGTGTTTGACATGCTAGACACTGTTGTTGTTAACTCTTGTTTGCGTATAAAAGAGTGTGTAAGACTTGTGTGATCAATGCGCAATTGGGATAAATAAATGCCGGATAATAGGGTCATCGATACTCGGATTTTTGCCACCTTTTAGAACATTTTTATATTTCCTTCTTCATAAACATAACTTTATTCTTCCCTTTTAAAACATGTTTGGTAAATGAAGAAAGAAAACAAAAACCCAATTATCCAATGGAGTCTAATAATAATAATAATAATATAATCTTGACCAGACGACCAGAGCTAGTGATAGCCAACAAAAAAGAGAACCCCGCCGAATAGTGAACTTGGCCGTTCCAGCTGACCACAGGGTAAGACTTAAAGAAAGCGAAAAGAGATATCAGTACCTAGACCTTGCTAGAGAACATTAAAAAATATGGAACATGAGAGGGACGGTAATACCAATTGTGAGAAGTGCATTTGGTACAGTCACCAAAAAAGTGATACCGGGACCGGAGGACTTGGAAATAAGAGGACGAGTGGGGACCATCCAAATTATAGTATTGTTGAGATCGGCTAGAAAACTGAGAAGTGTCCTGGAGACTTGAGGAGACTTGTTGTCATTCAGATTCTAGTGAGAAATCATCAGCTAACGCTGGTGTGAAAAACTCTCTAAAAAGTAAAATGATAATAATAATAAAATGCCGTAGGTTTAGTTATTGTATTATGGTGGTCATGTCATCAAATGTTTGTCCGTGTCACTAAGGTTCCGTCATTTTAAATCAGATCCCAAGAAACTTTCAGGAATTGTTAGGGTCATCCCTGAAAAGATTTTAAATTTGGCCAATATTATTTGATTTTTACTTCACAAAATCAAAGTACTTCTTATGTCAATAAAACGTCAAAGAATCCTAAAAGTTAGCGTCGGGATTTGCAATCAAAAACCTTGCATTAAAAAAGAACTGACGTTATTTTCAAAGTTCTGAATGGCGATTTCTTTAATCAAATGTCTATCCATCCATCCATCCATCAGTCCGTTCGTCCCATTAAAGTTCCATCATCTTTGGTCAGATTTCAACCAAACTTTGAATTATTAGGGTTATCTAAAAAGAGTTTAACTGTATAATATAATTATACAGTTAATATAATTTGATTTAACATAATTATACAGTCAATATAATTTGATGTAATATAACTAAAAATGATAATGATTTTTAAAAATGAAATTAAATGAAGTTATTCAAGTTTTATTTTTGAAGTTAGGGGATCATCAAACCATGAAATTCAGCTCCAAGCCACAGAGAAAAATAAAATGAGACTTATCTTTTTTGTTCTTGTGTGGTTTAACGAAAAATTCCCTAAATATGTTTAATTGCATAAAACGTACACAAACATGGGTCTAGTTTAGCAGCGTATTTACATAGTAAATTGAGCAGCTGTCTCATAAAGAAGGACACTAAATCAATCATTTAACATCAAATAGACACAGTAAATAGATTCCTCAGTTTAGTGCCATTTGATTTCCTTTCATTTTTCAACTTTATTTTCTCAATAAAAGAATATTTCTCAAATAAATGAGCGTCATTTCCATTTTGAGCAGAAATAACTGCATTGGAAATAAACTTTACATTAGAATAATAGACCTTAGTAGTTCTGAGAACTTATGAAATTAAAAACATAGACCCTAGTTGTTCTGAGAACTTTTGAAATTGAAAAATAGACCTTAGTAGCACTGAGAACTTTTGAAATTAAAAAAAAAAAATAGACCTTAGTAGTTCTGAGAACTAACTTTAAAAAAAACAAGGAGAACAAATGCATTACAAGCAATTTTATCTCTCTGTAGGTTCTTTTTATATTGAAACAATTCGTGCCATTGGATTTTTGAAAGTGAGATGTATGTTAGTCATGGATAAAAGATTTTAACACAAATTACTTAAGAACATCGGTAGCCATCTTGAAACCTGGGCATGATACAACTAAGTGCAGCTAGTTTTTTTTTAATGATGGCGGAGCCGAGGCAGAAACTAATAAATCAAAAGTCAAAAGATATCATCAGAGAGAAAACGTTGAGAACCACTATGGGCATAGGTAGAGATCTGGGAGTCCGAGGGTGATTGACTTCTTAAGATACTCCCAACAATAGTTAGTGAAATTTGTTATTGTATGCCGGAAGAAATGGTGTAGGCAAATTATTATTTATACAGCTTTTTTATGTAGGGGGCATTTTCAAACGATCCCCACCCTTTTTAGTGACGCTGTTGTGAACCACTGTTTTAAAGGGATATTTTCTTCCCTTTCGCTGGTTCTTTTTCTTTCGTGCTTCTTATTTTTACACTTGATTTTTAACTTTTATAGCTTTTATTTATTTATTTTTTTCACATACTTAGCTTTATTCTTCTCTAACACTTTTAGAATGTTTATTCCTCTCGAACTCTCGACTTTTGTATTGACTTTCTCTTTCATTCATTTCTTCCTTTTTTTTCTTATTCAATTTTTCTTTTTAATTTTTGATTCTCTTTGCCATTTTTGACTTTATTGTACACTTTCAATTTTTCTTTTTTTTTTCCTTTTTTATGTGGTTTTCTTTCTTTCCGATGGAATTATGGGAATTTTTTCAACCGTTACCTCGTTTCAGTCTTACTCATGCCGTTCTTTTTGGTTCGTTTTTTTTTTGTTTAATGGTCTATTAACGTTCGTGGGTTATTTTGTGCCAAAGCCATCGTTCTCCTCTCCATATCATTTTTCTTTTTTATCCTCTATATCGAAAAAATTACATTATTGTCATATTCTTAATATTTTAATCTTTATTTCTTCTCTTTTCAGTTCTTTCTTTCTTTCTTTCTTATTGCTTTTCCATTTCTCTTTCTTTGCATAGCTTTCATTTATCACCTTCTTTCTTTCTTTCTTTCTTTCTTTCTTTCTTTCTTTCTTTCTTTCTTTTAGTATTCTAGTACTATTCTTTTGTCTTATTTTACCTTTGAAAGAAAAATGCTATTACAAAATCATTATTATTACTTTATTCTTTTGAATTTCCATTTCTTTCTTTCTTTTTTTCTTTCTTTCTTTCTTTGAAAATTAATTCCCTGCTGAATTTGCACAATTTTATCCACTTCAGTTTTTTGAAGTGGGAATCTCTTCCTTTTTCCTTCCCAATTCCCGTGTGAGTTGGCGCATGTCATTTGAGCCCCTACGAAATAAGGCGTGTGCAAGAAGATACGTCTTGTTCTTGAACACTCAAGTGAAAACCTGGACGCGAAAGATAGACTCTTTATACACACACACGCACACACACGCATACGTGCGCACGCACGCACGCATGCGCATATGCACACATACGTGTGCACACAATCGGATATATATGTAGATACACAGTAAAAACTGACAATGGATGAAATGAGACTGCTATATATTCATATCTTTCGCGAGAGATTTTTAATTCTGCACGGTTTGTTAATAAATTTGTTTGGCTGTTTGGTTTTCGTCAGGTCAACTCTTGTGGGGTTATTTAATATTCGAATCGATTTTACTGTTATTGTCTAATTTTTCTATATACGATACAAAAATGTATCTTTATAATCATTTAGGACAGGTAAACGCTTCATTTTTTTCATAGCCCATTTATTCATGTTGTTTAAATAGTTTTAAACTTTATGTCACAAACAGAACTATTTGACCAATAGATGGGACAATAACAGGTGCTATTAAAGCGGGTTAGAGTGAACCTGGGAGTGATGACAATGAAGTGGTTACTCCATACTCGTCAGAGCTTCAGAACTGGAGCTTTACCACCGAACGAAGTTAAGTGTTCTCTCCGTAACATTGGTAATAAATAACACATAATGATATCCGTTTTGATTGAATAACTTTCCACTAGAAGTAATAAAATCCTGGTATTTTAGGTGGAGAAGAAAATGAACTTTTTATAAAAACAAATTGGTTTAGGTGTACTTATTTATGGACAATACTGCTTGCGCCTTTAACTAGAGCTTTGGGTCACGTGGAATCATACTTTGGTTTCCATTACTCCCAGGTCCACTGTGCTTCGGAGTGGTAATATAAATTTAGGGATCAAATAGATATGTTTGAAAATTATTAGTATTTGATAGGAATACTTAAGACTATATAAATGTGTGCAAATTATTCGCATTGAGAATATTTAATTGAAGCTATAATTGTTTGGTTTGGTTTCTTTGTTTAAAGGCATATTAATCTTCGTGGGTAATTTAATGCCAAAGCCATCCTTGTAAAAGAACAGTAGAGGTATTATTTAAATCATAGATAAGAGGATAAAAAGGGTTCATACCTGGCCCTTTGCCCTGTCGGCTGGGGCTATAAAATACGCCGAATGCACCTCTTCAGATGGGTAAGACCCGCCCCCACCAACGAGTGTCCTAGTTATGACACTGAACAATCTCATGGTGAGGTTCCAATGAAGCTGGGGCTTTGGGGAATGTGGAGCACCCCTTCATTGCCATTGTTCCCAGGTCCACTCTGGCCCGGAATGGTAGCACCTGATAGGGTTCTATCTATGGGTTGAACAGAACTAAACTGCGTACTTCTGCTAAACTGAATTGTTTGAATAAAAACTGTTTGACCAAACTGAATAGCTTGAAATTGAAATATTTTTGACAATTAAACTGTGAACGTACATTTAAACTGTGTACTTATGATGCTAAACTGAATTGTTTGAAATGGAACTGTTCTTGACATTGAAATTGTACTTACGCTAAACTAAATTGTTTAATATAGGACTGTTTTGACATTTAACTGTGTATAAACAAAATCTATATTTATACTAAACTGAATAGGCTGAATTAGAACTGTTTGAATAAACTGAATAGCATGAAATAGAAATGTTTTTGACAATTAAACTGTGTACTCATGCTAAATTGAATAGTTTGAAATCGAACTGATTATTTGTATAAAAATGGATTTGGCATTAAATAACCTACAAAGGTTAATATGCCATAAAACCCAAACAACCAACCATACCTTTCCTAAGGGCATTAGTCCGAACGTGAATGTAACAGTGCAACTAGAGTTTGAACCAACAGTCCAGCACGTTAGACATTAAGCCGTGGGGACTCCTCCCATATAATTGTGTATAAGTTATTAGTATTTGGTAGGAACACTTGAAACCATATAATTGTGCGCAAAATGATCATCATTACTAAATAGATATAGTGAATTGAAGCCATACAAGTGTGTATAAGTTGTTAGTATTAAGAAGAGATATAATTAAAATTGTGTAGAAATGATTATTATCATTAGTTATTTGAAACCATATAATTGCTTAGAAAAACTGACGTCGACATTGAATAATCCAACAGGGACTGACATGTCGTAGAGCCTGTAACATTAAGGTCCAAAAAATATACGATTAAGATATGAACATGCGAAATAGACATAGGGAATCCCGAAATACACGAAATTGGTTCAGGTACGAAACTTTTTATTACCTTTTTGAGTTTAAGGTTTTTCGACATGAGGAGAGAGAGGCACAATTTCTTTCTATGCTGACTTTTCCATCTGACCCCACCACGTGCGGCACATTTCGTAGACCCCAACTGGTCTTGCCGAGGCGATACCAAAAATCGACTACCTTCCTCTAGACTCGAATCTCAACTAACTGTTATTTTTTCAAATTCCAAAATCCTCACCGCTTCCGGGCATGACGTCATTCACGTCCCCGGTCTTATTTCCTATCTGGGGTTTTTATTGTGACATCTTTGATTGTCACATCTCCCCTGCTCGCGCGTGAACACCTGCACTCAATGTGTGCACCTAACTATGTGTACCCAATGGTCTAGTGGGTAGAGTGTTCGCCAATAGCCCAGGAGACCAGGGTTCAATCCCAGGTCGAGTCATACCAAAGACTCAACAAATAGTACTTGATGCCGCCTTGCTTAGCATTCAGCATTATTAGGTACGGATCAAGGGTAGTGGAGCAATTCAGGAAACGGAACAGCACCCTCACTGACACCTCGGTGTATTAATAAATGAAAAGAGAGCTTTCGGGTCGCCCTCAACTGCAGTTGACTACTTTATTTACTTATATTTGTTAAGTGTATGTTTTTATAAGCAAATCTTATGTGAATTTGATTCCATTTTATGTTCGTTTTTTTTTTATGTGCCTCCCTCTTGTATCTGCGATAATTCTTCAATAATCGTGAAAGTGTGAAACTATTTGTTGCAATGCATGATGAATACAAATTGGAATGTTTCTTCGTAGATATTTCTTTTATTGTTCTCAACTAATTTCGCCAAGAAAACAGATTTTCCAAAGAAAAGTCGTTTATAAAAGATTTTTAAAATAGTTGTTTTTAAAGAGTTGATATGCTATAAGAGAAGGGACAAAAATGAACTGTTGACGTAGCATATCCATTCACTGAATGAAAATTATTTTCTGGTATCCAAGTGTCTTCAACTGACCTTTATTTGACCTCTACTATTGTAGACACCTAGCAATGAGTTCTCCATTTGGGAGAAGTATATGGAGCATGGGCAAGGTGTGTTTCAAATGAACTGTGACTGCTTGGTAAGGCATTTGTTTCTGTAGGTGTTTATGTCACACTAGATTTGTCGATCTTATTTCAAACGGTATTTTGAGGATATTTTTGCCTGATATTAAAACCATTTGGTGTAAGTGTTCGAAAATATTTTTTCCATTTATCTTCATGTTTCTTCTATCACCCTAATATTGTGCAATATATTTTTTCGATTTTTTCTATGGTGGAGAACTTTACATATCTGTTAAAATTGTGACCGTTTAAGCAGAAAGTATTTGTTTGTTATAAACCGGGACATTGGCCCAGCGGTTAGAGTGTTCCCCAATGGCCCGGGAGACCTGGGTTCAATCCCAGGTCGAGTCATACCAAAGACTTTAAAAATGGAACTTGATACCACCTTGCTTAACACTCAGCATTATAAGGTACGGTTCAAGGGTAAAGTGGAGCAATCCAGGGAATGGAGTAGCGCCCTCCCCTACACCTTGGTGTAGTAGCTATCGAAAATGGAGCCTTCGGGTCACCCTCGACTATGGTCGCTAACTTAAACTATAATCCATAGATTTGATTCTGTGTCGGTAGTAATTTAGCCTAAAGAAAATAACCATTCTGACTTTCCATGTAACTTTTTGGCAGCGTGTGCTAAAAGCAATCATACAAACCAAACCGCAAACCATTAAAAATCTCTCTAACATCTCGAAACGCATCAACAACGCAACCACTTCTCGCGTAGGCATGTATTCAATTCCATGCAAAGATTGTGACAAAAATTACATCGGCGAAATCCAACGCAATCTAGAAAAAAATGTAAGAACATAAACGATCCATTAAATTAATTGACAACCGAAATAACCTTTTCTCCACATGGGAGATCTCAAACATACTTTTAATATTTCCCCAAGCCACTCTAATTAAACCAGTACATTGCAAAAACTCCCACTGAATGTTATAATCTGCAGTCATTTCCAAAAGAAAACACATCATGCAACGTCCCAGGTTTTCTCAGATTTCATCCTACTCGGCAGACATTATGTTACATGAAAACAATATCAAAATAGAGAATGGATAAAAAATTAGTAAAAATATTTTATTAAAAACAAAGACGTTTTTCTTACTCAATACTACAATATTATGAACAATTTTTTTCTTTTTCTTTCTTTTACTTTTTTCTTTCCATGTAAACACTCAATTATAGTCAATATCTTTGATGAAGCGGAACACACTAGAACTCCAGCCCGTTCCATCCCTCTCCTTTCATTTTCAATTTTCTTAAAACCTTTCCCAATCTCATATTTATCTCTTTCTCACTAAATTTAATCCGCCTCTTTCTAGTCAAATCTCTGATGAAACCTGATACACTTGATGGCACCTAGACTTGACCATTTACCCAGCTGGTCACAGTCAAAACCAATAACACCAACCACCACCAGTCTAGCCGATGTCTATTTCCTTCCCAATTCTTTCCTTGTCAGTCTCTTTTCTTTAGACTCTCTCCACCCCTTTATACCTTTTTACATTTTCACCATTATTTTATCTATTTCCTCAATTGCTAAAATGTAGAAAAACTGAGAAAGTTTTAGTCTGAAGAAATTCTTCCTCGTTTAAAGAACAAATTATTACTACTAGATACTACTAAACCTGTTGTAAGTGTTTGATTTATCCACTTTTCCACTTATTTTTATCATCTTATCAGATTCACCAAAATACATTTCTCCATATATATATATATATATAAGAATTCTGCAATTTTATTTGTGGTAAGCTTAATTCTTCTTTTTTTTTTAATTTGGTGCAAGTGAATGAGTCGGTTGATTTGAGGTGTTTGCAACATCGGTTGTTGTCAATATTATATGGTTGACAAAATTTAGAGGATTTTTATTGAGGGCTTCTAATGAATTACTTAATTATTAAGTATGTTGCTGTTACTTATCATTTTTCTAGGGTTTAATTTCAACATATCCCAACTGTTCTAAATCATTTCAGCCTATGATGAGAGATTCTTGTTATGAAGGATAGGGGTCATTCAGTTTCTCTTTTGGTTTTTGTTTCGGTATCCTGCCCTTGGGTACTAATGGCTTTTTTTTTTTGCTTTTCAATTAACGTATGAGTGTATCACTCGATCAGAACTGCTACTTTATATTATCACTTTGTCGTACACACACACACATACACATAAATATATATATATAGGTGTACATACGTATACATATATGTATGTGTGAATATATGTAAAAGTAAAATTGGCAACCGTAGCTGAGGGCAACCTGAGGGCTCCCTTTTCAATAGCTACTACACCAAGGGGTAGGGAAGGGTGCTACTCCTTTCCCTGGATTGCTCCACTTTACTCTTGATACGGAACTTATAATGCTGAGGATTCAGCAAGGAGGTATTAAGTGTCATTTTTGAGTCTTTGACATGACTTGACCTGGGATTGAACTCCAGCCTCCCGCGCCATTAGCGAACACTCTACTACAGGGCCAAGGGGTGGTATGTGAATATATATGTATACATTGGTTGGTTTCTTTGTTTAATGGCATGTCAACCTTTGTAGGTTGTTTAATGCCAAAGCTATTCTTCTAGAAAAACTGTAGTGGTACTATTTGACCCATAGCTGGGAGGATAAGGGGTTCATACCTTTCCCAAGGGTATCTGTGTGAAAGTGAATGTAACAGCGCGACTGTAGTTCGAACTCGCTTAGTACGATTCTGCAGTCCATACCTTAACCATGACACTACGAAGACACCCCCATACGTATATGTACACTTGTATACATATGTATATATATATGTATATATGTATATATAGATATATTTGCATATACATGTATATATATGCATATATGTGTATATATCTATATCTATGTGTATATATGTGTATATATATATGTATATAGGTGTATATATATGTTTATATGTGCATTTGTAGGTATATGTATATATGTGTGCAAGAATATATATGTGCACATATGTATATATGTACATATATGTATATGTGCACTTATATGTATATATGTGTATATATAAATGTATGTATGAATATATATGTGTGTCTATGTGTGAATATATATGTATACACGTGTATTATGCATATATATATATATATATATATATATATATATACGCATGTATAGGGATATATGTATGTATATGTGTGCAAAATACGTATATATTTTATAATTGTTATTATATATATATATATATATATATATATATGTATGAATATTTTATCGGGGATCATTAAGTATGATGTCTAGTCCCTCTCTTTTTATTGAACTTATGTAATAAATGAATAAGTAAGGGAAGAAATCTATTGATAATATTAAAGTCATCTTCCTTTTGAAATGATAATGATCTGGGTGAGCGTGTACTCAGCTCCACACTATGATGTTTTAGTGGTAAATTTAATTGGAAATTGATTATATATATATATATATATATATATATATATATATGTATTTATCCCTCATTCGACATGTTTTCTGTTTTCCCTTTTTTTCCCTTTCAAGGCTAACCTATTACAATTCATTCACTTTTGTCGTATTCATTCATTAGATTCCTATTAGTGGGGGCACGACGTTCGGCTCAGCTGTTTCCTTCTTCCTCCCACGATCTCCCCGCCACCTGCGTCATCTGCCTCCCTTTCAGTCTGTCACCCTCACGCTCTCTTGTTCGCTTGCTAGCAATGGAGATGTCCGTATTAAATAGCACAGTGTCGGAGGAAGGGGACAACAACGACGGTTCGTCTGCAAGATTGTGGGGCGGAAGAAGGCTGGGTCTTAAAGAGCCGAATTAATTAGCATGAAGACCCTTATGCCTCCCTCAGCGAACGACGAGTCTCCCCCTCTTGACCTCACAATTCTCGCACTATTAGCCCGGCAATCTCTCGCTCCACACACGCAAGTGCACGACAATCTAGATACGCACGTTAGTGCATACAAAGACAACCACACACACATACACAACGAAAAGACAAGTTGCTAACTACTGTATATGGTCCGAAACACACGTACAAAAACACACATCATCTGTCTACTCCAATTTTATATATATATATATACATATGGATATATAGATCTATCTATCTGTCTGTCTATCATAAATTAACAGTCACCAAGTGCTGTTGACTCTGTGTCTACACTAATTTAACTTATATATATATAACTCACCGATATTGAGCCCTCTTCATAAATTTACCAAACTCTATTATATAAAATATTAGGCACTGTACACACACACACACACACACACACACACACACACACACACATATATATATATATATATATATATATATATATAGTGTCATCCTCAGACAGACTGTTTAGTTGTATCACAAATCTTCAGTGTGGCTAGGACGGTTCAAGCTGGGATCAAAACCCGTCCAACTTTATGTTAGACTTAGTATCTTACCGCCCAGCCAGTAGGCGACCTACAGAGAGAGAGAGAGAGAGAGAGAGAGAGAGACAGACAGACAGACAGACAGACAGAGACAGAGAGAGAGACAGAGAGAAGGGGAAGGTGAAGGGAGAGAATAAATATACATGAATTCACAAACGAAGAAAACTTTCTTTATCGTTTGATGATTATGAAAACTTGAAACTGCCAGTTGAAACATGTGCTTGCATTTTAAATTTGTTTAAATTGAATTTTGAAGTTATCTATCTATCTATCTATCTATCTATCTATCTATCTATCTGCCCAGTTGGCTGGGGCTGTGGAATACACTGACTGCTTCTCTGCAGAGGGGTAAGAACCCCCACCCCAATGAGTGATCTGGATATCGCACTAAACAATTTGATGGTGAGGTTCCAGTAATGTTGGAACTTTGGAAAATTCCGAGCATCCCTTCATTGCCATCGCTCCCAGGTCCACTCTGGCCTGGGGTTCTAGCACCTGATAGAGTCCTATCTATGGGTCAAATAGAACTAAAATTCGTACTCATACTAAACTGAATTGTTTGAAATAGAACTGATTATTTGTATAAAAATGGATTTGACATTAAGTAACCTACAAAGGTTGATATTCCATAAAATCCAAACAACCAAACAGCCAACATCTATCTATCTATCTATCTATCTATCTATCTATCTATCTATCTATCTATCTATCTGCCCAGTTGGCTGGGGCTGTGGAATACACTGACTGCTTCTCTGCAGAGGGGTAAGAACCCCCACCCCAATGAGTGATCTGGATATCGCACTAAACAATTTGATGGTGAGGTTCCAGTAATGTTGGAACTTTGGAAAATTCCGAGCATCCCTTCATTGCCATCGCTCCCGGGTCCACTCTGGCCTGGGGTTCTAGCACCTGATAGAGTCCTATCTATGGGTCAAATAGAACTAAAATTCGTACTCATACTAAACTGAATTGTTTGAAATAGAACTGATTATTTGTATAAAAATGGATTTGACATTAAGTAACCTACAAAGGTTGATATTCCATAAAATCCAAACAACCAAACAGCCAACATCTATCTATCTATCTATCTATCTATCTATCTATCTATCTATCTATCTATCTTAGTCTGTTCAGATCTATCTATCTATCTATCTATCTATCTATCTATCTATCTATCTATCTCAATCCATTCATATCTATCTATCTATCGTTTCATTTAACTTCTGTAGAGTAGTAGACACAATTATAAGATGAAACTTCATTATAAACTAGAGTTTATAGAATGAAGTTTAGATTTTAATCACTTTAAGTTTTTATATTGCTCTGCTGGCAAGCATTTGAGCCCGTTTTGGTTTATCAAACGTTTTCCAAATGACTGCTTATTCTGATATTATTATATTATACTAAAATCCATAGACACGAGATTCTTTTTAACAATTTTTATTTCTTATGTTGGGTTCAATTTTCTATTAAAAGTTGTCTGAAGATTTCTCTACTTTGGTTATGACACTAAACTACTTCAGCTTTCAAGCTCTTTATTTCCATTACTTCCAGTTTATCTCTGACCAAGAATGCTAGTATCTGATCAGGTTTCATCTCGGGCTCAAATAAATTTGTTTGTGATAATATCTAAAATAATTGTGAACAACATTAATAAATTTTCTCTTAAAACATTTACATTGCAACTAGGTACGAAGTGTTTACAATTTAAAATGGTTGTGAAGAAACATATTAGACCATAATTGTTAAACTGACTTTAGCAGAAAATAACCTAACAAGGGTTGACATATCGTAAAACCAACTAACTAACCAATCATCAAACTAACAAACCAGTCAACGAACTAACCAATCAACTAGTCAAATTTAGTTCTACTAGTATTTTCCAGAATTTTTAATCATTATTAAAATAAACAAATGAATCATCATCATCATGACGTGCGGATAACAAATGAATAAAAACAACAAAAAAACAAAAAACAAACAAAAAAACACACACAAAAAAACAACAAACAAACAAAACAAAGTTTTCAATGATCAATGATGGTTGTAAACATTCGAGGAGAAATTTTTGTAGACATTCCTATAAAATTGAACAAAACTTATCTATCTATCTATCTATCTATCATGAATATATATATATATATATATATATATATATATATATATATATATATATATATATATTCAAAATATCCAGTCAGTGTCCAAGGACAGTAGGTGTGGATTATTCTTTACATAGAATATATGAGAAAAATCATATAAATCTATAAGAGTGCTCAATGTATGGCTATTGTTAGTTCCCTATTTATTTGCTGGGGTATAACAAAATTCACATTCAGAGCGTATATAGTACAATTTGATCGAGACTCAAACTCGGTTAAGTCGATATAATAAATTTATTTCGGCGGAGAATATTACTATACTCTCCGTCTCGTCAGATGAATATTTACACGCTTCTCTCTCGTCGCAGAGTAGCAAATGTGGTGTTACAGTTCGTATTCAGAAGATAAAATAAATGAATAAAAAATAAAAAATAAAAAAGTAAAATAAGAATTAGAAAATAAAAATAAAATAAAGAATAAACAATAAAAATAAAATAAGAATAAGGTGGAAATCAAATTACAAATTATTCATTCATAGGCGTGGGCAGAAGGGGTTAAAATTTTATGTGTTAGAACGATTAAGAAACAGGAGTGGAATTAATCTGCTGGTCAATCCCTTCTAATTTTGCGTTCTTGTAGTGGTTTCTTCTTAGCAGGTGTTATTTTCTAAACAGACGAAGATCGTTTAACTAATCATACCTGATTTACATTTATTCCTAATATGTCTGTTAATTAACTCAGCTATTGCCATCCTAGATATTCCTCTGACGAGACGGAGAGTATAGTAATATTCTCCGCCGAAATGAATTTATTATGACGACTTAACCGAGTTTAAGTCTACATCAAATTGTACTATATATATATATATATATATATTTGATTGAACATAATAGACATTTCTTATCTACATATTTTCTGTTAATCCTTTCGAATTGCCATATTGATCTTATGATATTCGGCGGGAATTGGTTGATAAATCTTCCATAATTAGTTATTTCCCGAGTAATTTCTGCCCAACTTTGGGCCATCATCAGGGGAGGATGTATTACAAAAGTGATGTAACTTTTGTATGTACATTGCTACTTTGTAAGAAGAGCTTCTGTATTGTTGTATTGTGTAGCGTTTACTTTTCAAATTTGTTTCTATAAATAGCGTCTGTAGCTAAAGACATTTAAGTACATTAGAACTGGTTTCAAAATTAATTCTGTTAACTTTGAGTTGTATGTTCCTAATATGTAGTGCCTCAAGAATTTTGCTTGTTATTTTGATGTTCTAATATTGTGTTTTCGGTAAGAATTTTCCGTAATTCTGTTGTTGGGCATGAATGTTTTTTTTTAATGCTGTGCTATGGAACTTGTATCAGAAAGGTGCATTGCAAGTCTTCTCGATTGGGTAGTTGAGGTTAAACCAACATATATATTATTATTTTCAGGGATACAATCTCCTAAAGGACATTTTAATTGATATATAACGTTGTTTTTTCTGCAAAACTCAAATCAAGGGAGAGGAATTATTTTTAATGACTAAGTTGGAGGTTTTAAATTTATTATAATATATAAGTTTTTTTTTATTAGGATCAGAGGGGAGTATGTTTTTATGAATCAGTGTTTTAATATTTTTTCTGATCTATAATTGTAGTGCATTTGGTTACGGTAAAAAAGTTTGATATATGTTTGTTAACTGGGTGGAGTAGTACAGTGTTTATTTTGTTGGTTAACATATTTAATCACACGTTTAATTTGTTCATAAACAATATTATTGATGAGAGCCTCTATTATGTTTTCTACCTCTTTATAAAATATTGTTTTGGAGGAGGAGGAGATCAGTTTGGCACGGGATATCAGGTTACTAATTTTTTTTTTTTTAATATTTGAAGGGGCATTCACTTTTAAAGTACAGGAGTTATTATTAGAGGGTTTTTTTTGTAAGTAGAGGCAGTGAAGTTATTATTGTTATTTGTATCAATGAGAACATCTAAAAAGGAAATTTTATTGTTTTTGTTCAGTTCATGAGTAAAGTTAAGAATTTAATTTTTTTGGAAGGTGCCTTGTAGTATGTTGATTTCGTTAATACCATTAACAAGAATAAGGATATCATCAACATATCTTGGGTACATTGGAGTTTTTTTTAATGCTACCAAAAATTCTATTTTCGAGGTCGGACATGTAGAAATTACTGAAGATCGGGCCAGGACAGACCTCATAGATACTCCATCTGTCTGAACGTGAATATTACCAAGATGGTCATGAAAGGGAACTTCAGCAGTGCATGTTAGGAGTAGTTTCCAAATTATATTAGGGTTGATTTTAAGAGGAGTGAAAGATGGATTATTATAAATATTATATTAATGAAGAAATGCTGCCAATATATATATATATATATATATATATATATATATATATATATATATATATATATATAGGGGTAGTTCAAAAAGTTCTAAGCGCCAACCAGAAAGAATAGCTACTGGCAATCTACGGCCACTGCAAAAACTAATTCAGATTTTCATCGTTATTTCTGTGCAGGTGAATCCCATTCAAATGTGAGAGGTGTGCAAAAAATTTAGGAAAGGCTTAGAACTTTTTGAACGAACCTAGAGTATATATATATATATATATATATACACACACACATATATATATATATATAGCATATACTGGCAGAAATAAATTAAATCAGCTTTGCTCTTGAGAGTTCGCCAATGGTCCTGGAGATCCCGGCAGCACATATCCCTTGTCCAAAGGAAATAGGGCCTGGCACAGTGTCTGATAAATAAGGTATATTTTAAGAAAATTCCGACAAAACTAAACTATTTTTGCCTCCTCTTACGCTTACAATAGAGAGTACTAATTTCAAAGCCTTCATATCGAATTCTACCAATATCCAAGATACCCCCCTCACACAGAATGTGTTTGCCAATGGTTCGGGAGACTATGGTTCAATCTCAGGTCGAATCATACTAAAGGCTCAAAAATAGTACTTGATCCCGCCTTGCTTAACACTCAGCATTATAAGGCAAGGATCAAGAGTAAAGCGGAGCAATCCAGGGAATGGAGTAGCGCCCTTCCCTATACCTCAGCTATTGAGAAGGGGGTCTTCGGGTCACCCTCGAGTTAGGTCGCCAACTTTACTTACTTCATATATAATAGATGACTGGTGAACCGGTTGAGTTCTTCTTTTACAACTGTCTATGAAGATATTGATATTTCAATTTAGGAATGAGTAAAGGATTCAGAAGTTTAATTTCCGTTATATCTAGAATTTAGTTGATTAAAAAATGCTCTCAGAGCCATCTCTAAACTCCCAAAAGTGTCCTTCAGTTACATTTAAACTGGAAATTACAATATACTTAAAGTCACATGCACACGTATATATATATATATATATATATATATATATATATATATATATATATATATAAGTTATTCTTCAATCCAGTAAATCCAGAGAAAGGAACAATTTCGTCAGGACACATAAATTATTCAAATTTCGAATATTCAAATATTCCTGGTAAAGCGCTCTATGTAAATAAATTCACAAAGTAAATAATATTATATCAAGAAAAAAACATCAGTCACATTAGGATAATAAATTTATTTCTATTCTGTTAAGAACGTTGATATGAATCAAAGACACCAAAATAACAGAACTTCATCAGATCCAATAAGAAAATAAAATAAAATACAACCAAACAGGAGGGATAGTCAAAGGAAGGAAGGAGAGGGAGCAAAGAAATCCATTTTCGCTATGTATACCCTTTACCCATGTAAGGCAAGTTCCGGTCCCTTCTCGTTTCAGAATAAGACAACTACAAAACCAATACATTTAACAATTTAGCAATTACAGAAATACATATCCAAATTTCAACCATTTCCAACAAAATTATGAATTTCAATTTTAGTATGTCATCATTTTTTCTTTGAAAGGAACCAAAACCCATGCAGTTAATGGTAAGACCTCTTTAACCATGTTAAGCGGTATGGGTTTTGGTATCTTTCTACAAATAATACTGATCACTAGACTTTCTACAAATAACACTGATCACTTTCTAGGAACTCTTGTCTAGTAACTGTCACTTTGGCCACCAGCTGAGCAGAGGCAGTCGAACATGTGAAAGACGCCTGTGTAGGGGTTGACACCATATGGCACTGTGGTAGGAAGGTGTTCTTGTTGATGCTTTTCATTGTAACGATGTCTTAATTGGCACTGATGGGGAGCGCTGGCCCGACTTTTAAAAAAGTGGGATGCACATAAGACCGTTGGATTAAATATCTGCATCCGCATGAGTCCGGGTATAAATCATTGGAGAGACACACGTGTACGCAAATGAAACCATTGGGTAAATTTGTGCTTTGTGTTGTCTGTTTATAATTGTGTTACAAAGGTAGCGTGAATTTAGCGAATTGTGCGTTATGACTTGAACACAAAATATAACTTGATATTGTAACAGAAGAGTCTTCAGGGCACTGTTGGGTCTGGTTTGGTTTGGTTTAGTTTTATTGCATATCAATCATTGTCGGTTATTTAATGTCAAATCTGGTTCATACGTATATATTGAATATATATGATTTGTTAACATAAGTCAACAAAGTTAAATAGTTCCAAATATTGCTATTTTTCACTAACAATTCAATTAAAAACTAGTCATTGGCCAAACAGTTCTATTTCTAACAATTCAATTTAGCATAAGTCAATAAAGGTCAATGTTTCCAAGTATTGCTATGTATCATTAACAGTTCAGTTAAACATCAGTGATTTGTTTACGCATAGGTAATTGATGAAACAGTTCTATTTTAATCAATTCAATTTAGCATAAGTCATTTGCACTCAGTTTAAGTGTCAAACAGTTCTATTTAACCCATTGATAGGACCCTTGCAAGTGCTACTACTCTGGACCAAAGTGGACCTGGGAGCGATGGCAATGAAGGGGTTCTCTGGATTCTCTCAAGCACCAAGACTAGACCCTCACTATCAGATTGTTTAGTGTCATACCAGGACACTCATTGGGTGGGGGATTTACTTTTCTGTAGAGATGCAGTCGTTGTATTCTACAAGCCCCAGTCGCATGGGCTGTCTGGTCACTGTGATAAAACGTTAATGTTGAAATAAATTATGAAATAAAACAAACAAACAGAAAGCAAATAACGGGAGTTTTAGTTGAACAGACGTTGTTTTTTGGTTTAATTTTGGCAATAAGCAATAATTTACAAAATGTTTCTGTGTGAGGATTAACTTTTGTATGTTTACAGTCTACATAAATGTTTTATATACTCTTTTCTTAATTACTTATATGTCTGTCAGTTCTGAAATTCCTTTGATGATAAAATTTGGTTATAGTCATAGTCCGGGATTGATATGTTCAGTTCAGCGGCTGGAGTATCTAAGGTTTGTCCTCTTAAGATAGTCTACAATAGTTGATACAGTATAAAACCCAACCAAACTAACCTTCAGGTACTGGACTGTTACTGACATGGAATGAGTAAAACTGGTATTTAGACCTACTAGATTTCTGTATTCTTGTATGCATTCTTTGTTTAATGGCATATCAACCTTTGTGGGTTATTTAATGCCAAAGCTATTCTCCTAGAAGAACAGTAGTGGTACTATTTAACCCATAGCTGGGAGGATAAGTAAGGGGGTTCATACCTTTCCCAAGGGTATTTGCCCGAAAGTGAATGTAATAGCGCGACTGGAGTACGAACTCGCGTACTGCGATTCCGCAGTCCATCGCTTTAGCCATTACACCACGAGGACACCTCCACTAGATTTCTGGGGCAAAATAAGAAGTTATTTTTGGAAATTATGAAATTATGTTGGTATTTGTTGAAACACTGATTAAACGCTGTTACAAATGTTTATATTACTTGGTTTTCTTGTAGTTTTGTGTTAGCGGTAATAGAATTTTTTTTCTTCGATTGTTACATCGTTACGACACACCTGAATAATGTGTGATGGCACTGTAATATTACGGGCGCCTCGGGTAGCCTAATGGTTAGCGAGTGAGTTCGAGTCTCATTGGGTGCCCCATTCATATGGCCTTGTGCCACATCTTAGCAAAAAGCTTAGTCAATTACCACTGTAATATTACCAATACTATAGCTGTCGGTAGTGTAATGGCTAATGTACAGCTCTGCGAGATCGTTGTACACGAGTTCGAACTCCAGCCGAGCAATTACGTTCACTTTACTCTTTGGAAAGATATCATCATCATCATCATGTCGTGCGGCTAGCACGGATATCCCAGACCCTCTCTCTCCACGTCTCCCAATCATTCATCGCCTCCTGCTGGTATTCAGGGTTACATCCCGTATCATCACATAGCTGCTGTATGAATGTTCCAGCTGGTCGTCCTGCTTTTGATTGGCGATATGCGGGGGTCCACAGGAGTACATCACTTATGATCTCGTCTTTGCTTCTCCAGCAGTGTCCGGCATGTCTGGTTCGTCTAGCTTGTTTAGTTTTGGTGATAGGTGGTAGGTGACCGTACAGTTGGCGCCTTGTGGGGTGTTTACCACTATTGTTCTTTTACATAGATGGTTTTGGCATTAGATAAATCGCGAAAGTTGATTTGTTATTAAAAACTAAGAAAGAAATAATTGACGGTGGGGATTGCAACATGCAATCCAATATTTCAATAATACCCCCGCCAAAAGACCGTCTCAGGTATAACACGAACGAATATCGAGTCACCCACTTCATTGCTATTACTTCCAGGTCCACCCTGACCCAGAGTGGTTGTACCTGTTATGGTCCCTTTTATGGGTGAAATAGATCTGTGTGCAAATTATCTCTACTTGATAGGAATAATTGATATTATATAACTGTCTGCGAAAACTTCTAAAGAAACAGCTACACAAAAACTATAAACGCACCATATATGATATTTATGATAATATTTATAAATGCAATTTCCAAACCTCTGGGTACAAAAATAACCCCAGACAGGTTCACAGACCTTTAAAATCAATCAATCATTCACATAACAGAATAGAATTTTGTCTTGAAACATACTTTATCTAATTTGGATTTCGGGAATTATTAACGTTCTTAACCCCAGAACATATCTGATAAAGGATTGTTGGCTGCAGTTTTTTTGCTGTTGTTTTTATTTTTGGTTGGTTGGTTGTTTGAGTTTCATGGCATATCAACATTTGTAGGTTATTTAACGCCAAATCCATTTTTATTCAAATAGTCAGTTTTATTTCAAACAATTCAGTTTAGAATGAGTACATAGTTTGGCAAAAACATTTCTATTTCAAGCTATTCAGTTTAGTCAAACAATTCTAATTCAAACAATTCAGTTTAGTTCGGATTGCATTAGAAAAGACAAGTAACTGCTGGGAAACACCAAGCAATTGCTACCTCGCCATAAAGAAATGGAATAGGCTCCCATGATGTGAGGGTAGAATTTCTGTCCTTTCAGAAATAGGTTTTTTATTTATTTATTTTTTATTCCTTACTTTCTTCTTTATTTTTTCACTGATTTATTTTTGTTATTTTTCTTGCTTTATTTTTTTCTATTTTGTCTTTATTTATTTGTCTTTCTTTTACTTTTTTTCTTTTTAACTTTTTCTTTCCCTCTTTCTTTTACATTTTCTTTATGTCAATTTTGAAATAGGGTATTCTTTCTTTCTTTCTTTCTTTCTTTCTTTCTTTCTTTCTTTCTTTCTTTCTTTGCATTAATTTCTGCTTTTCTTTTTTGTCTGTCTCTCTTTCAATGCAGAGCCGTATCTATAAAATCGGTCGCCTCTGTGAATAACGGGGTAAATACTGTGACTGTAAATCAATTGAAGGGATTCAGGTTCTGGAAATCCATACATCACCCAGGATTTCTTTATTTATCGGTACCAGTCACAACTTTAAAAATTAGTCGTTTGAAGTTGAACCATGAAGAACATTATTTCAATTTTCCACTCAAATATGATGTTATCATTTCGTTATAGAATTAAAATTTAGTATCATTGAATTGATTATTGATTTGGTTTGGTTTGATTTTGTTTTATGGCATATCAACTATATGAGATAATTTAATGCCGAATCCATTTTTATACATACAACAGTTCTATTTCAGACAATTCAGTTTGGCATAAGTACGCAATTTAAATGTCAAAACAGTTCTCTTTTAAACAATTCAATTTAGCATAAGCACACAGTTTAGTTCTATTCAACCCACAGATAGGACCCTATCAGGTGCTGTCACTCCGGGTCAGAGTGAACCTGGGAGCGATGGCAATGAAGAGGTACTCCTCGTTCGCCAAATCTCCAGTATTACTGGAGCCTCACCTTCAGATCGTTTAGTGTCATGTCCAGGACACTCGTTAGGGGAATTTTACCCTTCTGCAGAGATGCAGTCGATGTATTCTACAGCCTCAGCCAACTGGGTCAATTAATTATTGAGATCTTGTAGACTGATATCACACCTAAATTTCATGGAAACTCCCTTCTCGTTCAACGCTCTCACGATTGGCCAGAGAATACACTGATTGTACCCGCTGCTGTGGAGGTGAGACCCACTCAAAGAGAAATATCCTGAGTATCACATTAAACTGCATTTGATGGTGAGGCTCCACTTCTGGAGATCAGGAGAGAACCCTTTTGTTGCCATTACTCCCAGTTCTGTTATGGTCTCATCTGTGGGTCGAATAGCTTTGTTTAAAATTATTTGTGTTCGATAGGACCGTATAAAAAATCTCTTTAAAAGCAACTGCACACAAAATGTGACTCCGAAACCTCTAGGCATAAAATAAGAGAAGTTGACATGCTGTGACAATACCCCCACGCGGCCCCCAGTGCTTATCAACTTTTTAAAACCATTTCAGTCTTGGCTGGTGATCATCTAGTGGTACCGACAGGAGTATCACACATTTCTTTACGGCACAAGAAATACAATCAAGGGAGTGGGAGAAAAAGAACAAAGAACAAACGAACAATAAGGGCTTGGGTTAACTCAAGTGCAAGAAGGGTGGTTCTGTGACACTGCATTCCCTATGCCTCCGTAGACTAACGCTAGCGTGTATTTCTTGCGAAATTTCTACAAAGCCACTAGGAATGCCAACTCATCCTGACTGGCCTTCCCTCACTGCTTCTGGACTCTATCTCAGACCGACTGGTCTCTTCTGCTGTCCGGTGTCAACTCCCGGACTGCCCTTCTGCGTCACCCTTCGCCAACTGCTTCTCTGTGGGTTCCTTCTTCCAACTCTGACTCGCGTTCCCTTGCCCACTTCTGGTCGCGTCGAGATCTCGAGCTCAGGCCTTTGTTTGGTTTCGCGCCAAAACAAACAAAAAGATAGTCTGCTTGGCGCACCCCCTTCATAGTGTCATAATGCCATTAAAACCAATCAATCCTGTCTCGTTCATGTTCAATGTAATGACCTTTCATCTTGTTGATTGAAATCTTACATCACTGAATTCGCTCTTCGTTGATGTAAAGTTATGAATACAACAAAGGACTATAAAAAGAGGCTGCATTCGTTTGTGTTTGTCCTTTTCTTTCACCATTTGGGATCAAGTGACAACTTTTAAGATTCCTAAATTTTTACAGATTACTACGGCGGCATTATTATTGTTGTTTAATTTTCAGCTTTACTTTCGGTATCTTTCAATTCTTCCCTAGATTCTTACCCAAGACCTAGCTTAAGGAAGGTAGTGTTTATATGTACTCGATGCATTTAGTTTTTGTTGCCTCTTTTGGGTGTTACTTTTCAGTCACATCGATAGTACTCTTTCAGGAGATGAACAGTTCTGCAAAGCGTAATTTTTGTATTTCATATAGGCTGGGATTGGTAGGTATCTTGTTAACGTGTTTATCGATCCCTTCATTAACCATACTGTGGGTTCCTCCTATATTTTGAACGATGGTAGTTTTAAGATACAACATTTTTTCTATTTCTATTTTCAGGTTTTTTGGTTAACTGACTGTTGTGAGACCGAAACTTACCTACATCATGGACTCTTCCGGCACTATATTACTAGCGTAGTAATATCCTAATACCGTAGCATTGGTAGAAGTACTTGCAGTAGTACAAGAGTACTAGAAGTACGACAACCAATATTGGACACTATCCTTTGTAACTTTTCTTAATATATCTTTCTTAGCTCTAAACCGTGTTCCGTGTTTTCCTTCTGTGTACCGACTTTGGGTCCATATCACTGACCTGGGTTCAATCCCAGGTCGAGTCATACCAAAGGCTCTAAAATGGTACTTGATGCCTCCTTGCTTAACACTCAGCATTCTAAGGTAAGGATCAAGTGTAAAGTGGAGTAATCCAGGGAAAGGAGTAGCGCCCTCCCCTACACCTCGGTGTTGTAGCTATTGAAAAGAGAGCCTTCGGGTCACTCTCGACTATGGTCGCCAACTTTACTTTTGATTTATTTCATTATGCTCTTTGACTAACATGTTATTATCTATTGTTAATGATAAATCAATTAGAAGGGAAGTTTCTCTTTTACAGACCTTGGCCACTGCATCTGATCTATTGCTTGGTTTTGTTTGATGGCATATCAACCAATATATGTATTTACCAACCCCTCCGCACGGGCAGGATGTGACACAAGGTCAATTCTTAAGCGGAGTTTAATAGGTTTTGATTCAGAGTTTCTCTTCTCCTAGACTGGCTACCTAACCGAGGCTGAAGAACCCAGTCTGCCCTAGCTGGAGAGAGAATAAGAGGATTCATCAAGTGTATTAGTGCTTTGTGAAATGCAATCAGCTTCGTTCAGGATTTGAACTCGTGTCGATGTATCAATTTCCTAGGACGATAACCATTACACCACGGGTTCCTCCATATCAACCACTATAGGTTATTTAATGCCAAATAACATTTTAAACGAGTGTGAACGTATTTTATTTGCACACAGTTAGATGGTTTCATGTATTGCTCCATGACAGAATTTAACATCAGTCATTTGTTTGCACACAATTCGTAATAATTTTCATTTTTAAATGAATTAGAACTTATTTGTTCGTGTACTGGTATTTCTATTGTTTTTACAGTGAAATGGTTACAATTATTGCTATTGAATACTAGTAATTCTATTCTATATTAATCCTTTGTTTGCAGTGAAGTGGTTACAAGTATTGTTATTTAATACTAAGTATTTTATTCAACACTATTAATTTATTTCCACACAGTCAAGCAGTTTAAAGTATTGCAATGTAATGCAAATAATTCAATTTAGGCACATATTTAAAGCGTTTCGAGTATTGCTATGTAAAGTGAATTGTTTGAAATAGAACTGTTTGATCAATTAAATGTGTGTAATCAAATGACTGATGTTTAATTGAATTGTTGGTTATACATAGCAATACTTGGAACAATTTAACTGTGTACAAAAAAACAAAAATGAACTCGGGTTCGTTTAACATGTTATCAACAAAATGTGTTAACAAATCATATATATTTAATATATTTGTATAAACAGGATTTGGCATCAAATAACCTATAATGATTGATATGCCATAAAATCAAACTAAACCAGTATTCTAATGCTTTCCTAATTGGACAATTCTATTCTTGCAGTTATTTTCTTTTTATCTTTATTTATAATAAACATCGCACATTTTACACAACCTAATTTCATTCTTGGTCTAAGATTCTAATATTTTATATTTGGGATTCGAATTCGTTTTCTTTTTAGGCAAAAAATCATAAGATCATCCATGTACATGACAGGGCTAATCTTTTTTTTTTTTCGACTTTTTTTGCATTTTCTTTATATATAATTCAGAGGCTTCATTGCAATAAGAAATAGTTCTTCCAGAAATAGTTATAGATTTTTACTCTAATTTGATCTTGGATATTCAGTATAATGGAATGTGTAAGTCTGGAGTGACCACAATGCAATCGGAATATAGTGATTGGTTCCCTTCTGGATTTAAAAAAAAAAAATTGGTTTCCCCAAAATTGTGTCTCCATTGAAATAAAAGCTTAAGAGCTGGACTGCGGTTTTGAAGTAAGTGATTTCGAACTCCTTTCTGACGATGACTTTTTCTTTCGGACTTGGGGAAAGAATTTACCCCTTACCTTCTTGCAATGGGTTAAAAGTATCACTGTTGTTCCCCAGGGAGAGCTTTTGACATAAAAAAAATATTCATTTTGGGTTTCAAATCAGTGAAAAGAATATTTATTTAGTCTGGGACCACAGCTAAAGTTGACTTGTCTGGCAGATATACTTTCCTAATCGCTTGCTTGAGTGTTAATCCTGAATAACTTTGAGGATAAAAATTGATTATCATCATGAAAATTTTTGTTTGATATTTTTGGTTCCTCCTGGAGTATCGATAGACTTTATCCTCAAATGTTATTGACCTGCAGTTGCTTCAAATGGTTCTTTTTGGGATCTTTTTCTGGATCATAAAAGTTTTTCCTTTTGTCATCCATTCGGGAATTCTCACCTCTCGTAGACATTAACGTAGTTACTGAGCTAATCTGTCGTGGATTGGTGTAAATCTTTTAAATCAGAATCAATGTATCTTATCGCGTCCAGGTGCCTTCCAATGTACTACTTTCTTGAGTGTTACTTTTAGCAGATCTAGTTGTACTTCAGTCTCTGTGTTTTTCTCAATTTTTTGTAATTAATTTTTCATGTCATTCAACCATTCAGTCTTTCTGTTGTGTTACTTATGGTCGAATAGTTCGTTCCAGAAATGTTTTTTTTTATTTGTTCAATTTTCTTCTTATTTTGTCCGTTGACTTGTTTGTAGAAGTTCTTTTCGTTATTTTGGAATGATCTATTTTCTTTTTATACTTTAACCCTTTTCTGGTATCTTCTACCTTCTTCCGCTCGGAATTTTTGGTTGATATCTTTCAATTCGTATGACCTATCTTCCCGGCAAATGTTGAATTTTCTCAGTTATTTTATTCTGTTGTGTCATTATATATTTTTTCCTTTTCTTCGTTCTTTTACATGTTCTCATAGTTTCTTTATTTCTCCTTCTAGTCTCATTTCTCATCCGGATTTTATTTCTCGTTTTCTATTTGGGTTTCTTTGTGGGCTACGAAGTTTGTCGTTGACCACCTTTGCTCCAGCGTAATTAGAATCGTTCATTTCGGTTATATCTATTGGGATATTTTTAAATAGTTTTTTCCCTTTGTCTGCTTCTAACTTAAGTCTTTTGCAGTCTAAATTCTTTAGTGATGGCAATACTGACTTCTTTTCGGTCATGATTTTCTCTAGCATCTCTACATTATTTCTTTCCTCTTGTGTTACAATTGTTGTTGCGGTGTTGCTGCTACCTTCTATTATGTTATAGTTTTCAAGACTTTATATTTCAGTTCCATTAGGGAACTCTTAGTGATTATTTTCTTCAAATATTTGCCAGTCCTCCATTTCTAAGTATTTCAAGTTTAGAAAAACGTCTTTTTTAGAATCATTCTTACTTCGTACGTAAGTTTTGTTTTGTTGTATTACATCAAGAAGCTTCCTCCCAAAGTTCAATCATTCGTTTTCAACAACCTTTTTGTGCGGCGTTGCTGTTAAAAAGGCAGTAAATAACAAGTATATGGTAGGTCACAAGTTCATAACAGATTACATGTTTATTGTAGATTACATGTTTACTGTAGATTACAAGTTTAATGAAGATTACACGTTTATTATAGATTACTGTGAAAGCTATATTTCTACTTGAATGAATGACGATCTTGTAAGAAATGTGGTATGCAGTTTTGTAATTAGTCATCATGACCGAGAAAATTGGGTGTACAACTTTGTTTTGCCTAGTAAACAAACAAGGCCGAATATCTATTATTATGGTTCTTGTAAGTTTCTCACATCAGTACTAGCTGATGGTCTTTCAGTGGTGATTGAGTGACAGCTAGTCTCCTCAAGTTTCCCTGGCTATTCTCAGTATTCTGGTCGATCTTAATAATGCTGTAGCTTGGATGGTCTCCACTAAGCCTCTTATTTTCAAGTCCCCCAGTCTCTGTACCAATCCTTTAATGACTGTACCGAGTGCAGCAATTACAATTGATATCACCGTCACTTTCCTGTTCTATAGTTTTTTTCAGCTGTCAAGCAAAAAGATCAAAAACAAGGCTGTAACTGCATCTAAACAGATATGGCATTCGTACAGATTAAACACCACCCAATAAAGTCTGGTAGTATGGTGAGATATTGCTCGGGCGCCCTGGGTTAGTGGTAATGATGCTTCGGCTCCGAAACCATGCCTGAACCCAGGGTCATCATCTGATGAAGACTTTACTGGAAGCAAAACTGCTTCTTTGGTGGCAGTTTTTGTATATAATTTTTTTTTTATATATATGAAGTAAAGTTGGCGCCCATAGTCGAGGGTGACCCGAAAGCTCCCTTTTCAATTAAAAAAACACTTCAGATCATGATAAAACAACTGAAAGTAGCGTCAGTTAAAGACCCCCAGAAGTGATTCCAGAAGTAGAAACGACTTCCACAGTGTTTGGCTTCTATTGAGAACTATTTTGAAGACTATGAAGTTAATTTGCAATTGGTGTAATGAGTAGAGTGTTCGCCAATGGTCCGGGAAGCCCGGGTTCAATCCCTGGTCGAGTCATACCAAAACTCAAAAAAAAAGTAGTTGATACCGCCTTGCTTAACACTAAGCATTATAAGGTAAAGATCAAGGGTAAAGTAGAGCAATCCAGGGGATGCAGTAGCGCCCTCCCCTTCACTTCAGTGTTGTAGCTTTTGAAAAGGGAGCCTTCGGGTCATCTTCGACGAAGGTCACCAACTTTACTTACATAAAAATGTAAGTATAAACGTACAATGAACGCGATTCTCTAATCTGTAGACGTAAATTAACCCTAGACGGTTTAAAATGTTGTTAAAATCAATCAATTATTCAAAAAATTAATCACATTTCTGTGATTGCAAACAACACCTGATGTCTCATTAATTAATTGTGGTTGTTACCTTGTGAATTTAGCTATTTTTATCCCGTTCTTTTAAGATGGTAGCCAAAGACCCTCCCATGTTAAGTTTTATGCCTCGCGAGCGGAAAATGTTGGGAACACCTGTTTTATGATCATATTCATACGGGTATCTATATTTAATGAGTTGAATGCTTTTGTTTTTTGAGGATAAGGCGAAATATTTAGACATTTTGGGACATCGGTGTCTTTTTTTAATGACTATATCAGCAACTCTCAACTCTGATAATTAATGCTGGCAACAACCATACAAAATGTAATGCAATAAAAGAAAATAACCATAGAAGAAAGAAATATAGTTCAGACAAAAGAAGATAATCGAATGACAAAAAGAAAGAAAAATAAATAATTAAAAGACAGAGTTCATAACAATACAAGAAAACCGAAGAAATACACACTAAGATTCTTTTTCCGTCTTCCTTACAAGCCATTTATTAGCTGACCTAAAACAAATCACCTTTAAAAAAAATATTACCAATATAGGAGAAACATAAACATTCTTCTATTTTTTAAGGAAAACTGATTGAATAAACGGAGAAAAACAGACACTGAGTTATTACGACAAAGACAGTCATAAGATTTGAAGTAGTAGTGTTTTCATTGAATTAAACAAGGACAAAAACAAAAGAATAAAGATAATTCTTTGAGCAAATCTAATGTGCTGTCATTGATCTTTACTTGCGGTTTACCGACTTATTTAGAATCTAAACAATATGGCAGCCTTTTGTGGTTTTCTTGAGAATCTGAAATTCACTGATCGCTCTCAAGAAAAAAAAGTAAAATAAATAAATAAAAACGAAACAACATCTTCACTAACCTAAGAAAATACAGTATAAAAAAAACTCCATTGTTCTCAAATCATAATCGTGATTTTCCAATTAGCATCTTATTGATAAGTTTCAAATTACAAGGTAGGTTGGCTGCCGTGCGAAACAATCAGCAAAATGTACAGAAGACAATTTAATTGTTAGTCTATTAAATTTGGAGTGAATTGATATGACCAGTGGGAAATGGCAGTCTCTTTTCCTGCCTTTTCTCTTTTCTCTTTTTCCTCTTTACGACTGCTGTTATTACGACTACAATGTATTATCATTTTTTGCTATTCATCCTTTCTTTTTTTTTCTTTCTCACGTCACTCTTTACCTCCGTCTCCCACTTCATAGGAAATTAATTAGCTTCTGTTGTGATTCTTTTATGTATTCAAAATATCTAAAGAAAAAAACTAAAGAAAAAACAAATGATATAAAAACGTAAGAATGTTTTGCGGTGTGTTTGGTTTGATAACGGAATAAAATTTTAGACTGCCCGCACAATCATGATACGATTGACAGTAATGTCGGGCAGTCGACATGCAACAACAACAACAATAATAATAACAACAACAACAACAACCAATATATAAACAAACATAAAAAGTGCAATATTTCCAGCACACAAACCATAGTCCCTGTAGACCAAAGTAGAAATAGGCCCTCTTGTGCATTGAATGTCGCTTTTTATGTTTAGTTCTCTGAGAATGTTGTTCGGTTCGCGCTGCAATTTGATAGCAGCCAACAAGTCGATCAAAATGAAAAAAAAAAAAAAAAAAAAAAAAAAAAAATCCGGGACTGGTTCAAGCGGAACGAAATCCCAGACGGTTGTGTTTCCGTTTGTCAAACTCAAAGTGTGTCCACCAGGTGCAGTGCTGATCGACTTTTAATAGGTCCCAGAGGGACGCAATTGTCACTCTGTACCTCCTGAGAATGATGGCTTAAGCGGTATAGCCGCTACAGCCTCTATCATCATAATCATCATCCACGCAAGCAGATACAAAAAATAGTTCCTTAAAACTGGAACTACTTTTTTTTGCTAATAATGACTTGTATTCCTTTCTTTTAATTCCTATTAAGATGATTAGTCATCATTTTGTATAGCTACCTTTATAATCGGATGTTCGAATGAATTTTATTCATTGTTTCTACTTATTCGAGAGTTTCCAGTAAGAATCACTTTTGCTATTCTTTCTTTCTGAATCTTTTCTACACCTGGCAAATATTTCATTTCAACATCTTCTTTTCTAGAACATCTGCAATGTGGATCAAACTCCCGGCCAGCAATAACCTTGGACGTTTTAAGTTCAGGATTATTATGTGTCATAGTCTTTTTTAGTTCGGGTTCTTGGTTTCGATAACATATCAATCCTCGTAAGTTGTTTAATGCAAGAACCATCCTTGTAGAAGAACGCAACTGTTACAATTTAATCCATAGCTTGGGGACGAGGAATAAGAAGTTGCATAACGAGGTATAAAGTGACAGCAACACTTTTCTATAAAAATAAAAACTTATTATTTACGAAAGTCGTGGCGAAATGACAGTATGAAAGAGAGAAAGAGAGAAAGTGAGAAAGATAGAGGACTGCTGTGATTGACACCACGGAGAGATTGATATGTACTTCATCTTCTTTCACGGGAGCCTGATACATTGGCTGAGGCCCAAAACGGTTGACGTGTCCACTCTGCTGACTGTCGACTCCGATTGACCCCGAAGATCGAAAACTTCTGTCATTATATATTTTTCTAGCGCCCACACATTTTATTTCCGGAGCAATTCACGTGATTTCCCCCACGCAATTCACATGGCATTTCCACTGTCTTTTGTTTACCTTAAGACACAAGAGCATATCCCTTCTGGAAATCCACAACTAACATGGCCTGTCAAAGGTCAATATGTAATGAAGAGGGTTTATACTTTTTCCGAGGGCATTTGTCCTTAAGTGAATCTAATACTACGACTGGAGATCGAACTTGCTCACTACGATATTACCGTCTCGCACGTTAGCCACTACTCTACAGAGAGTCTTCCTTGTCTTTAGATTTCTGCGTTGTTATTTCTTTGAAAATTCTTTTATTAGTTCCTTTCTTTATACAAATTCACCCGGTCAGCGAAGCTTAGAGTATGTTGATTGTTTCTCTTATAAAGGGGCAAGACCCCACCACCTTAAAAGAGTGTCAAGGGTATCACAATAAACTGCGTCTGATTGTAAGGCTACAGCTTTAGAGAATTTGGAGAGCCCATTCATTGTCATTACTCCCAGATTTACTCTGACTCAAATTGCTCTGTCGGCTGGGGCTGTAGAATACACCGACTGCATTTTTGCAGAGAGATGTACCCCTTTATCAACATCACTCCCAGGTCCACTCTGGCCCAGAGTGGTAGCACCTGATAGGGTCCTATCTATGGATCAAATAGAACTAAACAGCTTACTTATGCTAAACTGAATTGTTTGAAAGGGAACTGTTTTTGAATGCTAAACTGAATTGTTTTAAATAGAAGTTTTTGACATTGAAACTGTACTTACGCTAAATTGAATTGCTGTAACCTCACCATCAGATTGTTTAGTGTCATATCCAGGACACTCGTTGGGGGGGGGTTACCCCTCTGCAGAGAAGCAGTCGGTGTATTCTACAGCCCCAGCCGACTGGGCAAGATTAATCATTTAAGAAAGATAAATAAATAAATGAATAAATAATACATCTTTACTTTTAGAGAGGCTACCTGACTTTTCTCGATGGAGGAAAACTATATATAAATAAACTAGTTCTGTATTATAATTCAATAATTAATTACTTTCATTTGTTTATTCTTGTTTAGGAGTGGATCTGTAGAGAACGGGGTATCTCTAAACAAGAATTATTTCTACATTAAACAGAGTTAGAGATATAGTTACCGCTAACAGTTATCCTAATACTATAAAATAAGTATTTATAAAAGTAGAAAAGAACGTAAAATAGAATACAAATTATTAGGCTTGTTGACAGACACGCAAAACAACAAATTAAACACTTAAAAAAAAAGACCAACAAAAATAAAAGAATTTGTAGGTCCCAGTGTAACCCGGATATAAGAGACCCCCCGATATAAGAGACCCAGATATAAGAGGGGGGTTATTGCCTGGCGCCTAACGCGCCCCAAAAAGGGGAATGCCGACGGGGCTTAAGGTATTTTTGGATTTGCCGGACGCGTGTGGGCTTCGGCCCTGCGACCGGGCCCACCTTAAAAACAGCCTTGTGCCATATTCGTGCGTTGGTGAGACGCAACGATAAATACCGGAGATCTTCGGATGCTCTCAGGAGCCGCTCTTAGCGGTCTCCAAAGGCTGTAATCCTACGTCACGTGGTGCATTCGCCTTTGACATCACATATTTATGCACAACCGGTCCTTTTAAGGGCCATAAGAGGTCACTGTCTGCGGGTCAGAGCATCTCTGGCAGCCTTAATTGGCTCGCCGAAATAGACGGCCCGGAGGCAAACACGAAGATGAATTCTAAGTCCAGCCGGTCTTAACCCTCGCTCGGTTCCGCTTGTCCGATAAGCTGCGCAGAGCTAATGGCACGGCTCAGCCTTTAGCTACGGCTTCACTATCAGCGCAGCGCTAAGATAACGCCCATCTTAGCCTCGGCCTCTGGCCTGTCCGCTCGTTTGTGCAGAGCTTCGGCGCAGCTCCCGTCGGATATGTCCGTACGGCTTTGACACGGCAAAGCCTTCGTTATCGTCCGACCGTCCGTACTGCTTCGGCACGACAAAGCCTTAGCTAGCGCCCGATATCGTCCGCACGGCTTTGGCGCGACCCAGCCATAGCCATCGTCCGCACGGCTTTGACACAGCAAAGCCTCAGCCTTCGTCTCGTTACGTCCGCCCGGCTAGGGGGCACGACAAAGCCCTAGCTTCTCTCGACTCGTTCGCTCGATCTCGTCTGTACTAAGGCCTGGCAAACCTTAACCACGGTCTCCGACCTTTCACTTGGTCCGTAACACTAAGACACGGCTCAGTCTTAGTCACTAGCTCCCCCGACACTACACGACCAAGCTGCCATAACCGAACTCGACCTCGACGCTCTTGCAAGGTATCACGCAGTCCACGTAACGACTCGCTGTTACGGACTGTCCTACCACTGCAACACCTGGCTCACGTACGACCCGCTGTACGAGCCAGCAACCAGATCGACACACCCTCGGTTAACTCAACATACCGTCATAACCGGGAATATCGATCTACCAACTACGACCGACACCAGCTTCCTACGATGATCATCCAGCTGCATTCTTCGACTCGTCCGACCTCGACTTCCAGCTTCGATCATCCAGCTGCATTCTTCGACTCGTCCGACCTCGACTTCCAGCCTCGATCATCCAGCAGTATTCTACGACTCGTCCGACCTCAGCTTTCAACTTCGATCATCCAGCAGTATTCTACGACTCGTCCGACCTCAGCTTTTGACTTCGATCATCCAGCTGCATTCTTCGACTCGTTCGACCATCCAGCTACATTCTGCGACTCAACCTACGCCTCGCTACCCGCGACTAAGATCAAACTGCGCTCATCTACGTCTCAACTATACCAGCTATCATCGTTACCATTCTAGCTGAAGACCACATTCGACCATTACAGACTTAACACACGTTTGTAGATCTGACAATAAATTGTCATTTGTTATACTTGTTACCTCGCCTTCGTTCCTTCATTGTCTTTGGCTGTCACTTACTCACACGCATTAAACTTAATTCATTTGCGGGGTCGACATGCTAATCGGCTGCGCAACAAACTCTCTTATATCCGGGTTACACTGTATGAGTTTTAATGTGAAACAAGGGATTATGAATAGTACGTTTACACTGAAATATTTTACGGACAGAGATAAATGGTTTTCTTTTGGTCTCTTCTTGTAAGAAATTTTATATTTTAAAAAACATTTTAAATCCTTTGCATCGTGTAAATATTGTTACTCACAAAGTCCTGTAGTGGGTTAATAATCTTGGGATTTATATTTTAATCATTCAAGGTTATTTTCCGTCAAAGGTCCTTCGTTCTTTGTTTTATAGTTCCTTCCCAAATTTACTTCTTCGGAGTCCTGAGTTCAACTAACTTTTCTTTTTAAGAAAGGGGAATATCTATGCTAGAAACAGGAAGTGAAAAGAGGTCATAAATCAAATTTCTTCCAGACAATTTGGTTGGCACTAAAGGTGTTCTTTGGACTTACTGGTGCTAATTTTGTTACATTTACTATCATATATTTAATGCTGTTAAAAATTATTGGCTTTTTTTTTGAGAACAAGTAAAAGCAAGTTTCTTTGTTCAAACTTTATTATTATTAATAATATTATTATTCAATATATATCTATTATTATTCAATATATATCTATATCTATTAAAAAAATTGAATTTGGGGTCCCATAGATCTTAGTAAAAATCTATATCGAAGTAGACTTAAATTCTTTTTGCGAAAAAATAGAATGCAAACGATTTTTAAAGTTATTGGTGGGTTTTGAAAAAAGCAAATTTATAAAGACTCGTCTAATTTCCCATCATTCGGCAACCAGTAAAAGAGAAGGAAGAAAACTCTGAATTCCAACCAACTTTACTCGGTTCAAAAACTGACCTTATGTCATATACTACTCGAGTAAATACATACGACAGATCAGTCACAATTTCGGCCACTACTATATGTCATCTTTACTACTACTACTGCTACTACTACTACAACTATTACTACTACTACTACTACTACTACTAATAATAATAATAATAATAATAATAATAATAATGATTATAAAAATAGTAATACGAAGAAGTAGCTGCGATACCACCACCATCGACAAAACTATCATCACTAACAGCATCATTTACATCTACATTGGTTGCATGAGCTTGTTACCCCCCCCCCAACCCGCGACTAACAATTACGTCCGTTAAATTCATCCTCTATTTTATCGCTCGATACTATGTCTGATCTTTTTATCTTGTCGTGTCTTTCTTGTTCTCTTTCAATGGTAGTCTCTTTAACAAGCAAATAGCCGCAATTATTTATCCTATTATCTCTTTTTTCTCTCGTTACCGATCGGTAGATCGTTTTTGCGAGCGTGATTCCGGTTTCAAACGTAGAAACCGATCCGCTGATTTAGCCGAATGGTTGATGGTGGCGGCGGCTTCGTCTTCAGAGGGAGATAGATAGATAGATAGATAGAGAGAAACAGAGAGAGAGAGAGAGAGAGAGGTGGACGGTGGTGGTGGAGTGAAAGCATCAAAGCAGAATCAAAATCATTTCTAATGATTGTCCCGTTTTTCAATGACCATGCTAGTCGGTCTGCACCAGCTTTTACGACCCGCCGGACGATTTCTGCTCAATGGCTTCAGATCTTCGATAGAGGAAGCAGCCCAATTTTTGGTAAGAGCAGGAATTCCGACTGCCATTTTGGATTCGGTTCTTTGATTCGGAAGAAGAAAAAGGACATTATCCACTGCTGATAAAACGTTCAGGAAAAGAACATGATCTACAGTACAGGAATTAGCGTAATTCCTTTACACTCACTCTCTCTCTCTCTCTCTCTCTCTCTGTCTCTCTCTTACACACACACACACACACACACACACACACACACACATATATATATATATATATATATATATATATATATAAGTGTAGGACTGTCTGTGCGCATATATATGTACATGTATAGACCAATTCTCAAACGGTTATGCACTATATATATATATATATATATATATATATATATATATATTTTTTTTTTAAGTGTTTGACTACAATATATATATATATATATATATATATATATATTCATTCACTTATATATATATATATATATATATATACGTGTATTTATACACATTCACCAATATATATGTGTGTGTGTGTGTGTGTGTGCGTAAGAAAAAACAGTGTCTTTTTGTTTGTGTAACTGTATGGTATGTGACGGCGAGAATAATCAAATGATAAAAAAAAAAAATATATATATATATATATGGTTTTATATATCCACTTATATAATATGTATACGTATGCGTGTATGAGAGAGGCTTTTTGTAACCCTGTTATGCTTAAAAAATTGACCTTGTGTCACATCTTGGTTGTGCGGAGGATTTGGTCAATACATACATACTGCAGTTAAACTCAAACATTATGGTTACACAAATATATAATTATACTCTCCCTCCCTCTCTCTTTTTCTCTCTCACACACACAAACTCAAACGCGCTGTGTGTCATATTCAAGAGATATTCACTGAAGACTATACTTTTCAGATATTAATTGTAAAAAAATTCAATGAAAAAATGAAAATTTTAAAAAAGTGATCGATAAGGAAATATATTTAGGAAACATCTTTTGTTGCATCGTATATCTTCTTGTGACTGGTCATCGTTTCTTGAAGCCATCTTGTTTTCTCGGTCGGTTATCGTCTTCCCTTATCGACCCACGCTAATACATGTTCTCTACTGCCAGAATGAATGATAAAGATATTTTTCGCGTGCACACATACTTTATTATGATCGACGGCTTTACTTCACGTACATTACCAGTGCCGAAATTCCGGGAAGCTTGTCGGATCAGAGATGGAAATCATCAACCGTTCAATTCAACGAATCTTTACTCACCTGAACTAAGGTTACAATCTAACTTCAAGAATTTTGATCCCCTGACTTTTCTTCCTTGAATGAAAGTCAGGCTTTCAACTGAGCTTAAACCGTTCAATTCAACGAATCTTTACGCACCTGAACTAAGGTTACAATCTAACTTCAAGAATTTTGATTTCCTGGCTTTTCTTCCTTGAACGAAAGTCAGGCTTTCAACTGAGCTTAAACCGTTCAATTCAACGAATCTTTACTCACCTAAACTAAGGTTACAATCTAACTTCAAGAGTTTTGATCCCCTGGCTTTTCTTCCTTGAACGAAAGTCAAGCTTTCAACTAAGCTTAAACTGTCAATCACACTGAGTGGACGTTACGGTCAAAACTTTTTAAAATTAATCTACCCTATCTTTCAAATAATAGATATAGAAAATCTGTTATTTAACACTTTTGGTTACACTGCTTTTTTTCATAATTTGAAATTATCATAAGGAGTCGGTGTAGATTGACAGTTATGCAAACACTGATCAAAAAAGATAATTGACTCCTTCACATTTTACCGTCTATTCGATAAAGATGGATATGGGGTACAACAGAATGATGATTCACGTTTGGAACGTAAATAAATATATTAAAAAAAAGGAACATAGATCCTATACAAAATTTAATTTCATTATAAGAAAGAAAACTATTAGCTATTTTCTTTTGCTTTTGTTATCTCTTTGTTTTAAAGATCATATCGTCCAAACCCCTGCTGTAAAAAACTACACATTACTGAAGATTCATTATCAACAATTTCAAAGAATTTTACCTAAATTTTCTTTCCGAAGCCTTTCTAGCTCACTTATCCTGTCCACCCATCTCCAACTCTCAGCAGTGCTGAGGTGACACCTTCCACAATCACTAAAAGTCGCTAATCATTCTCTGTGCAAAGATCGGATTTCGAATTTTATTTTGATTACTATCTGTCTTATTTTGTTCAGATCTATCTATCTATCTTCCTTATTTGTATTTTGTTTTATTTCCGCTCTTTAACAAAATACTCCCGTTAATTGAGTTATTTTGTCAAATGACTCGGCCCAACGACGCTGCTACATACAGGATGCGACACAAGGTTAATTTTTAAGAGGAGTGCAAGTGATTTATATACAGAATTTTTCTTCTCCGAGACTGGTTGCCTAACCAAATTTACTCTTTCTATTTATCAATGACGTGGGGAAAGAGGGTATCTGCTCGAAGTGAAACACAAAAAACCTTCTCCAGTATTCGAACTCGGGTCTCCAATTTCATTTTCTACGACGATTACCGTAACGCTTAGCGGCACCTACACGAATCAATTAATTTACAATATAATGTTCTTAGGCTCCACCCCCTGATGTAATAATTTGGAACTCAGGATAGCAGACCATTGTTAGTGAGTTCAATGCTCACCGAGTCCATCATACTTCCAATTGGTTGGTTGATTGGAGTTATGTAATGCTGAAGTCAATCTTTTTTTTTGTAAGCAGTTATATACTGGGTGTCTCAAAATAGATGCAACCCATTAATATGATAATCATTTATTACTGAGACAAATGCGATTAGAGTCATCTGGAGTACGTTCTGTAAAAATGAATCCTCTGAGCAAGAGACATCAAATCAATGTTTTTTAAATTGTTATATCAGCTTAAAGGACATTTAATCTTGTTTTGAGTTTCTCGTCTCAGTAATAAATTATTATCATATTCATGGGTTGCATGTATTTTGAGATAGTTTGGAATGCTTTTGTCTCCAAATAAGTAGTGACGGAAAATACTTTTACTCGCTTGTCCATGGCATTGGGATAAAGGATTAATAGTTCTTATAGTTTACTATTTTTAAATCTGAAACCAAAAAGAACACAACATTATTATTAGTAGATTTATTAGCAGTTGCTGGGGTTCCATCTATACTGAGACACTCTGTAGTTCCAAGTAATTGATGGTAATAATCATCTTGAAACTATTATAGCTTCAAGTAGCTATTCTTAACGCAAATAACTTGCACAGTTATATGATCTCAACTGTTCCTATCAAATACTGATAACTATCAAACAATCTGTTTGAATCTTAGATGGGACAGTAACAGGTACAATTATTCCGGATCAAAATAGACCTGGAAATAATAGCAATGAAAAGGTACTCCGCACTTCTCAGATCTTAAGAACAGGAGCCTCACCACTCGGTGCATTATATTTCTGGCCTTGTACCAAAATAAGCTGTGTGATATAATGGCTTGCGAGCTAGGTTAGCAGATTATAAGTGAGTTCGATTTCAATAGGTCTCCGATATTTCTCGTCTTGTAAATTAAGCTAAGTAAATGACTACTGAGCTCTCTACGCATTTTAATGGTTAGCATGCTTTGCTAGCACACCATTGTTAGTGAGTTCGATTCTCACCGAGTGTCCCATACATTTTGTCTTGTCAGATTAAGCTAAGTGCAATAAATTACTGGAGAGCCTCATGTTATGTAATGCTGAACAAGCTTGACTAGAAGACTATTAGTGAATTTGATTCGCACTTAGAGCCCCACACTTCTGGCCAAACTAAGCTAAACTTAGCAAATAACTACAATGTATTTGTCATGCTTGCCTGCACAAGGTTTGGTTTCGTTTATCTAACGGCATATCAATTCCTTATGGGTTATTTAACGTTAAAATATTTGTAAATCTTTTATTTTAATCACAACTATTTATATTGTTAACAATCCATTGCAATCAGTTTTTTAAGCAACACTTTTTTTGTCATTAAAATTCTACACATGCGCCTATTCAAGTTCGTTGCCAAAAAATTTCTAGCAATTTTTTTTTTTTCGTGATTTGAACTAATTAGACCCTTAAACTCATCACAGTTTTTTAATTTATTTTTCGAACCAACAAACAAACAAACAAACAGAAAATTATTTTACATTTTATATGGGGTGTTCACTTTTTCATTTTAATTGAATATAGAATGAACACCCATTCCCGGAAGTGTTAGCGCTGGAAAAGATAACTAACCAAATAGGTCGAATTATTTTATTTTATTTTTTTTTTACTGGGGGCGGGGAAGGTCTTTTTTTTCTTTTTTAAATATTTTTTCTGGAAATGGGTGATCATTTTTCATTGAATTAGAATATGAAATTGATCCTCCTCTTATAAAATGTAAGATATTTTTTTCAAAAAATAAACAAATTTGCGGCGAGTGTGAGCGTCTAATTAATTCAAATCATAAAAAAAATATCACAAAAAAAAGTTTTTCACGGTGAACTTGAACGGGTGTAATAATTTTTTACCCATAATTATATGTTATTGAGTATTCCTAGCTAATACCAAGAATTTGCACGCAGTTATATCATATAAAGTATTCTTATATAATACAAATAATCTAAACGTAATTATATAGTTTCAAATAACTATTTATATTTATCAGTCATTTGTTCACAGTTGTATGATTTCAGTTATTCCTAGCCAATACCAACAATTTTCGAACAAAACAGTCATATGGTATCAAGTATTCCAAATACAAATAATTTTCAAACTGACCTATTTGACCCATAGATGGGACCCTAACAGGTACTACCACTTCGCATGAAAGTGGACCTGGGAGTAATAGAAATGCAAAGGTACTTCACATTCCACAGAGCTCCAGAACTGGAGTCTAATCGTCAGATACAGTTTAATGTCATACACTGGGCACCTCTTTTTTTGTGTGTATGAGGGATCTTACTCTTCTACTGGGGATATAGTCAGAATATCTTAAGCCTCACCGACTGGTAGAGCCTGCATAGGGATCTTATCATTTTGATGTGACCGTTTTTATTATCACTTACCACCACGAACTTTCTCAATTTTGGATACGGGTTTCCTAATAATGACAGACGTGAAACCGGTTAGTGGTCTGAGGATCAGTCACACGTCAAACGTCGCAGAAGCTGTTTGCTCAACGTCTGCTTCGTCATTTAAAATTACAACCACGGCCATACAAATGGGGGCTAGGGGCTTGTTGGTCAGCGGGATTTTTTAAAACCACCTTTTAAAACTTCTGTCATTGTCTGTACAATCGGTGACCCATAGGGGAAGATTACTTCGAAAACAATCTAAACCAAATGTCTAAAATCTAAAGAATAAGCATTATCACATACACATAAATATGATGATCGAATTTCACAATAAGTAATTTAATAAGCTTTTTGCTTAGATGTGGCACAAAGCCGTACAATGGGACACCCAATGAGACTTGAACTCACTCGTCTAGGTTTGCTAGTCTAGTTTGCTAACCATGACGCCACCCCAGGCAAATCTCCCGGTTACAAGTTCATTTAAACTACGATATACGGGTAGCACCCATATCTAGCTTCGTTATACAAAAAGGTTTGGGTTTTTTACAGACTTTTATTCAAAAATTTATTTTGTGCACTTATCAACATACTACCTATGATTCCACGATAGTTGATTGGGTTTTATTGCATATCAACGCTTGTGGGTTATTTAATCCCAAATCCAGTTTATACATATGAATATATATTATTTTTAAATAAAGTTTGCAGGTAACATTTTTAAACGAGCCTGAGCTCATTTGTTTGCTCACAGTTAAATAGTTTCAAGTATTGCTATCTAACATTAATGATTTTATTCAGCAGTACTCATTCATCTCCACACAGTTAAATGGTTCCAAGTATTGCTACATAATTCCAATAATTTAAATTTTTGCACACCGATAAATGGTTTCAAACAACGTTATTTAACACTAACAATTCAATTGAACTTCAGTCAGTTGTTTGCATACTGTTAAATTCTAAAACAGTTCTATTTGATTCACAGATGGGACCCTTATAAGTACTACCACTCTGCATCTGAGTGGACCTAGGAGTAATGGAAATGAAGGGGTGCTCCACAATCCCCAGAGTTGCAGGAGTGGAACCATACTATCAGAAGGTTTAGTATCATATCCAGGACAATTGTTGGCGAAGGAGAGTCGTCTAACTCCTTTGTAATGATGTAGTCGGCGTATTCTACAGCCACAGTCGATTGGGCTGAACTCCACTATATCAACATTATTCGACTTGAGAGTTTTCACACCAGCTTTTTCCCCTCGAGTCTGTGTGACAAAAAGTCTTCACAGTTCTCCAGGACTTTTCGAAGTATTCTGGCCGATTTTATTTGTGCTGTAGTCTGGATTGTTTCAAATCTTCCTCTAAGCAGCGAGTCATCCAGTCTCTTTTTCAGGTTATTGGGAATTCTTCCTTAAACTAGAATTGGTATAACCGTCACCCTTATGTTCCATTTCTTATTCAGCGTACTACCAATTTTTTTCGCCTTCATTCACTTTAATTCTGTAGTCCGCAAAAACGGCAAAATCTTCATATTTGAAAAGATTTTAAAATTATTCAATATCTGTGTTTTGATAGGGTGAAACAGATATATCGATATCTATATTCTTTCATTATCATTTTACTCCTTGGAAGTAACATAATATCGCTGGATTCTGTGTAATAGCAAGTCTCCTCAGGTTTCCAGGACTCTTCTCAGTATTCTAGCCGATCTCAATAATGCTGTAGTCCTAATGGTTTCAATTCTTCCTCTGATTTCCAATTCTTTTACTTCTCTTTCTAGGCTTTTGTGGACCGTTCCAAGGGCTCCTAATACAATTGGTATCACCATTACCGTCATGTCCCGTTGGGTTTTCAGCTCTCTGGCAAATTCCAATTATTTGTTTATCTTTTCACAATCTTTCATTTTCACTCTGTCGTCCTCTGTAACTCTAAAATTTACTAGACCGCAAATTCTCTGTTTTTTTTATTAATTATCATTAGGTCTGGTTTTCTGGCTGTGATTATGGGAACAATTTTTATCACAAAAACCGAGAAAATTTCATACTTCTCATTCTTTGTGATGGATTCTGTTTTGTGCATAGACCTTGGCAAAAATTAAATCTCTTGCACAATTTCAAGTGAATCATTTTTCCCATCCAGTCAAGCATAGTCTTGCACTCCTTTTGTGTTAGTTTACATTATTATTATTATTATCATTATTATTATTTACTCATTAGAGTTTTTCGCATCAGCGTTAGCTGATGGTCTTTCACTGGAGCTTGAGTGACAGCAAGTCTCCTCAAGTCTCAAGGACTCTTCTCAGTATTCTTGCCGTTCTCAATAATGCTGTAGTTTGGATGGTCTCCACTCGCCCGCCAACTTCCAAGTCCCAAGCCGGGACAGCAAAGTCAACAATTTTGCAATTTTTCTTTTTTTTTGTTGATTATTATAAGGTCTGGTCTTTTGGCTGAGATTTGGTGATCCGTCTGTATTATTATTATTATTATTATTATTCACGGAGAGTTTTCCCACCAACGTTAGCTGATGGTCTTTCATGGGAGTGACAGTAAGTCTACTCAAATCTCCAGGACTCTTCTCAGTATTCTTGCTGATCTTAATAATGCTATTGTCTAGATGGCTGCTACTTTTCCTCTGATTTCTAAGTCTTCCAGTATATTTACTAAGCTTTAGGGGATTGTTCCAAGTGCACTAATTACAATTGGTATCACCATCATCTTTATGTTCCGCATATGTTATTATTATTATTATTATTATTCACTCAGAGCTTTTCACATCCGCGTTAGCCGATGGTCTTTCACCGGAGTCTGAGTGACAGCAAGTCTCCTCAAGTCTCCAGGCCTCTTAGTATTCTGGCCGTTCTTAACAATGCTGTCGTTTGGATGATCTCCACTCGCCCGCCAACTTCCAAGTCCCCAAGTCCCTTTAGTAATCATTTAGTTACTGTTCCAAACGCACCAATTACAATTGTTATAATTGTCACCTGCATGTTCCACAGTTTTTTTCAATTCCCTAGCGAGGTCGAGGTACTTATCCTTCTTTTCACATTCTTTCAGTTTTATTCTGTGGTCAGCCGGGACAGCAAAATCTACTATTTTGCAAGTTCTCTTTTTTTTGTTGATTCTTATTAAGTCTGGTCTTCTGGCCGGGATTAGGTGATCCGTTTTATTATTATTATTATTATTATTATTATTATTATTATTATTATTATTATTATTATTATTATTATTTTACTCCTTTAGAGTTTTTCACATCAGTGTTAGCTGATTGTTTTTCACTGGAGTTTGAGTGACAGCAAGTCTCCTCAAGTCTCCAGGACTCGTCTCAGGATTCTGTCCGTTCTCAGGAATGCTGTCATTTGGATAGTCTCTACCCGTCTGCCAACTTCCAAGTCCTTCAGGCCTTTTAATAATCTTTTAGTTATTGTGCCTAAAGCATCAATCACAATTGGCACAATCATTACTTTCATGTTCCACAGCTTTTTCAATTCTCTAGCAAGGTCGAGGTACTTATTCTTCTTTTCACATTCCTTCAGATTTATTCTGTGGTCCGCCAGGACAGCAAAGTCCACAATTTTGCAAATTCTCTCTTTTTTTTTTTATTATTATAAGGTTTGGTCTTCTGGCTGGGATGAGGTGATCCGTTTGATTTTTAAAGTCTCAAAGGAGTTTATGCGTCTAATTTTCTAGGACAGGTGCTAGGTTGTGCATATACCATTTGTTAGTATGGTCAAATTTAAATTTCTTGCACATTTCTCAGTGTATCACCTTGCCGACCCAGTCGTGTCTCGCCTTATACTCCTTCTGTGCTAATTTGCTGCATTCACTTATTATGTGATTGATCGTTTCGTCTCTGTCACCGCATAGCCTACATTTACTGTTGTGTTGCGTCTTATCTATTCTCGCGTTGATATGATTGGTCCTTAAGGCGTTGTTCTGTGCTGCTATTAGAAGAGATTCCGTTTCTCCCTTAAGGTTTCCTTTTCTTAGCCAGGTCCAGGTTTTCTGGTGTGAGATTTTGTTTATTAGTCGTTTAAAGCGGCCATAGAATTGTTTTTCTCCCATTTTTGTTTCCTAGTTGTTGTCATTTTATCGTCTATCGCGTTGTCCATATCGTTTCTGATGGCTGTAATTATTCCTCGTTCGTGTTTTTCTATGCAGTCTTCGAGCCGTTGTATTGATGCGTCAACGCTGTCTTCGATGCTGGCAAGTCCTCTTCCTCTTTTCTAGATACATATAGTCTGTCAACGTCGTTACTGGGATATAATGCCTTATCCATGGTCATTAGTTTTCTAGTTCTTTGGTCCATTTGTCTAAGTTAATCTCTGGTCCACTTGAGGAAGGGTCCCGAATATCCAATGCGGGGCATAGCCCAAGTATTTATTCCTTTGATGAGGTTTCCGCTGGAGAGTTTTGTCTCGAGTAGTTTTCTAGTTCTCCTGAGATTTTCTTTTCAGATCTTGTCTTTCTATTATTATTATTATTATTATTATTATTATTATTATTATTATTATTATTATTATTATTATTATTATTCAGTTGTGCTATTATTCTATATCGAGACCCTCAAACTGCTGGCAGCATTCACGAAACAGAAGAAAATTAAACAATATCTAACTATATTAGCCCAAACTGCTTGAAACATTTAAATGCAGTGACTTATCCTTTAAAATTAAACCCAAAAGTGGATGACCATCAGCTGTCTATTTTCATGTTTTAAAACGCAAAGCAAACAGAACACGCCGACAAACATTTGAAAACTTTCATAGAAGTCAGGGCCATTGAGAAATTACACACATATATCATTGTAAATATTGTAGTACCAAGACGCAAATAGATACTTTATAAAAAAAGACGAGTTGACAGAGTTCAACATCTTGTCTAGTGGGCTACGTGTAACAAGATATGCTTTTTAAAGCATCCGGGCTCGGGCCTTGCCAAGGTCATCAGCTATCGGCCGTCTAAGTGTTGACGGGGTTTAGCTTTGAAACGGTCTCCAAAGGCATGGAAAAAAGACTAGGGTTACAGGAGATCTGAGGTGAAATTGAAACCATACAGATTGCAGCACAGCTAAAACTTGCTAGGATACTAAGAAGGGTCTCGGTGATCTGAAGAGACGTGTTGTCACTCAGATTTCAGAGAAGAACTATCGGTTAGAGCTGGCGTGAAAAACTCGAAAGTATTAAGATAATAATGGAGCTGACACCATCAAACAAGTGGACATGAAACGAAAAAGATTTTTAAAAAGTGTCTCAGGAGAACCAGAAAGCTACTCGGGACAAAACTATGTAGCAGAAACCTTATCAAAGGAATAAATACCTGAGCTGTATCTCTCGTAAGATATTCGGGACCATTCTTGAAGTGAACCAGGGAAGAACTTAAGCAAATGGACCAAAGAACAACAAAAAAAAAAAAACAAACCCAAAACTAATGAGTATGCATAAAGTCTTACACCCCAGAGATGACGTTGACAGACTATATGCGTCAAGAAAAGAAGATAGAAAAGGACTTGCCTGTATTGAAGACAGCGTTAATGCATCGATAGAACGATTCGAAGATTACATAGAAAAGCGTGGAAGAATACTGTTTAGAGTCACCAGAAACGATACTGACAGCACGAGGATCAGCAGAACAGAAATAACCAGAAAACAAAAATGGGAAGAAAAACAACTCAATGGACGTTTTAAGTGACTAACAAACGACATCTCATACGAAAAAACGTGCATGTTGGTAAGAAAGGGAAACATTAAGAGAGAAACTGAATCTCTTCTAATAGCAGCACAATTCAACGCTGTAAGGACCAACCATATCGAAGCGAGAATAGATAAGACGCAACAAAACTACAGATATATATTATGTGGTGATAGAGACGAAACGATCAATCACATAATAAACGAAAGCAGCAAATTTGCACAGAAAGAGTATAATACTAGACTCGGCTGGGTGGGAAGGGTGATCCACTGGGAGTTGTGCAAGAAACTGACATTTGACCATATCGACAAATGGTATATCTACAACCCAGAATCTGTCCTGGAGAATGAGACGCATAAACTCCAATGGGATTTTGAGATACAAACAGATAACCAAATCTCGACCAGAAGACGAGATCTTATAATCATAAAAAAGAGACCTTGCAGAAAAGTTGACTCTACTGTCTCAGTAAACTACAGAATAAAAGGAAAGAAAACGAAAAGAATGACAAGTATCTTGACCTTGCTAGAGAACTGAAAAAAACTGTGGAACATGAAAGTGACGTTTATACCAATTGTAATTAGTGCTCTTGGTACAGTCACTGAAGGATTAATAAAGGGATTGGAAGACTTGAAAATAAGAGGACGATGGAGACCATTCCAACTACTGCATTATTGAGATCGGCCAGAATGTTGAGAAGAGTCCTGCTGACTTGAGGAGACTTGCTGTCACTCAAACTTCAGTGAAAGACCATTAGGTGCTCGTGGTGTAATGGTTATCGTCGTAGGAAATGGACACGGCGACACGAGTTCAAATCCCGGACGAGACTGATTGCATTTCACATAGCACTAATACCCTTGGGAAAGGTATGAATCCAATTATTCTCCCTCCAGCTATGGGTAAATAGTAGGGCAGACTGGGTTCTTCAGCCTTGGTGAGGCAACTAGTCTAGGAGAAGGAAAACTCTGAATTGAAACCTGTTAAACTCCGCTTAAAATTGACATTGTGTCATATCCTGCCCGAGCGGAGGGGTTGGGTAAATAGGATCAGTATTAGCTGATGTAAAAAAAACTCTCTAAAAGTAAATAATAATAATAAGATGATGATGAGGATTAAGAAGCAAAAGAGTCCGGGAGACCTGAGAAGACTTGCTGTTATTTAGACGTCAGTGAAAAATCACCTGTTAAAACTACTGAGTATATCTCGGCTCTTTTTTAAAGAGTACTTGGTCATATCTGTGACAGGTGCGCAAGTTTTAAACAACCCCTGGGTCTAGTATAGCCACAATATACTACCCATGATAAAATTGAGAAATCAAAACATAACACAACGTGGAACCCAGACGACAGATCTGTGTGTCATGATCGGCAGTTGGTCCCCTGATGGCCAAGATGGGGGGGATCTGATCGTTATCCAGTGATTGTTAGCTGATATTTTTCAGGTACATAAACCACGACCTAAGTAGCAACACAAACTAGAGACATCAGCACAGAAAATGAAGTAAGGAAAAGAACAAACTTGCACTTCATTGTTATTTTAGGACCAATCCTCCACCAAGAGAATATAGGAAAAGAATGATAGAAATCTGGGAAGAATGTGCTAAATTTCAGACACTAAGTCAAAGACTTGTTGACCAAGTTGGGACGATAATAAAGAAAGGTTTGTTTTCTAACATTGAAATGTTAGATATACACCAACAAATAAATAGGTAATCAAGGCAACAAGACCCTTAGACAATAATCGACACATTAAATGATGAAAAACAAGAACACACTAACCGAAATGAAACGCAAAGTAACAACAATCCAAACACCACACACCCAAACCACTCAGAACAAAGACTAACACAAGAAAAAATTAATGTAGAGATTTTAAAGAGAATTATCTCTGAAAAGAAGACTAGATTACCATCGCTAAGAAACCAAGACTGGAAAACAGTCAAGGCAGGAACTGAAAAAATAAACGAATCATTAACACATATCACAACAAACAACACCACGGAATTAAACGAACTAATCTATGCAGAAGTGAAATTAGTCAGTGATAAAATCGGTGTCTCTCTAAAAATCTCTAAAAGAAACATAAAACCCGGATTGGAAAATCGACTGAAAATGCAGATAAAAAATCAACAACAACAAGCAAAATGATAAGATTGAAGAAGAATGCTGTAATATGTTGGAACGAAAAGAAGAAAGTCACACAAGAAATAAAACAAACAATATAATTCGAGGAAATGAATCAGAATATACTGGCGAAAGAAGGAAGACTAAGATATCGAGACAGGATAAAACAAAACAGACAAAACACGACACTCCAAAATAATGTAAAAACAAAAACAAACTATACCAGCAAGTTGTGGGACAATGCACGAAGACATAACAACAACCTGATGACAAGGAAACAAAAGAATTTTGGAGCAAAATATGGGAACGAAGAGAACACAACAGAAATGCCAAATGGATAAGGAACATGGCAAAAGAGTTAGAAGGAGTCGAAGAAGGATTGAAAGCGAAAAAACACCTCGATTAACTCAGAGCAACACTCAAAAAAGTACCAAATTGGAAAACGCTTGGCCATGATGGCATATAAGGGTACAGGTTTAAAGAAGTCACCCCCTTTTACGACAGACTAGCTATCGAAATGAATAGATGCTTAAAAGAAACAAAAATACCCGAATGGATAATAAAAGGAAAGACCACCCTAATCCAAAAAGAACCCCCAAAAAGGAACCGCCCTCAATAACTAGACCCATAACATGACTACCGATAATGAGTAAAATGGGAACGGCACAAACAAGGAAGGAGATGTACTATTCGTTAATAAGCCGAGGACTGTTTTCTGAGAAACAGAAAGGATGCTGCAATGGGACCAGAAGTACAGGAGAGTTACAATATTGATCAACATATCCTCAAGGAGGGAAAAACGAGACAAAAATGTATGGCGTGGATTGACTACAAAAACGCATCTGACATCGTCCCGCAAAGCTAGAAAACAGACTTTCACAAAATGTATAGAATATCCGGTAAAGTCATAAAGTTTATCGTGAATACAATGGAAAACTGGTGAGTCGAATTGACAGCAGGAGGAAAAAGCTTAACTGAGGTGAAAATCCGGAGACGGATCTTCCTGAGAGATGCACTATCACCATTATTATTTGTAATAGCGATGATGCCACTGAGTGACATACTTAGGAAATGCACAGGTGGAGGCAAACTTCATAAATCGTAAGAAAATAAAAACAACCACCTAATATACAAGGACAACATCAAACTGTTTGCGAAAAATGAAAAAGGATTGGGAAACGTAAAACAGGCAGTGAGGATATACAGTCAAGATATAGGGATGGAATTTGGTATAAAAAAATATGCCATGCTAATAATGAAATACGGAAAATGACACATGACGGAAAGAACGGAACAACAAAATCAAGACAAAATCAAAACATTCGGAGCAAAGGAAACTTACAGATACTTGGGAATATTGGAAGCGGACATCATCAAACAAGCGGAGACAAAAGAAAAAAATAAAAAAAAATACCTCTGGAGAAAGAGAAAACTACTCGAAATCAAACGACATAGCAGAAATCGAGGGATAAAAACCTGGGCTGTCTCCCTCGTAAGATGCTTGGGACTATTCTTTAAGTGGGTCAGAGAAGAACTTCAACAAATAGACCAGAGAACAAGAAAAGTTATGACGATGCATAAAGCCTTGCATCCCAGAAATGACGAAGACAGACTGTATGTGTGAAGAAAAGAAGGAGGAAGAGGAGTTCTCAGCACTGAAGATAACGTTGATGCATCGATAGAAAGACTCGAAAATTACATAAAAAAGCCCAGAGGAAGACTGATTACAGCTACCTGAAAAAATACAGACACAAGCACCAACGGAACAAAAATTGCTAGAAAACAAAAATAGGAAGAAAAACAACTGTATGGATATTTCATGCGACAAACAAGCGTCATCTCACACAAGAAAACTGGGATATGGCTAAGATAGAGAAACCTTAAGAGAGAAACTGAATCTCTTCTGATAGCAGCAAAAAAAAAAACAACGCCATAAGGACTAACTATGTTAACGTAAGAATAGATAGGATGCAAAAAAATAGCAGATGTAGATTATGTGGTGATAGAGACAAAATGATCCATCATATAATAAGTGAATGCATTAAATTAGCGCAAAGAGAGTATAAGACTCGACACGACTGTGTGGGAATGGTGATCCACGGAATTGAGCAAGAAGTTTAAATTTGATCATACGAACTAGTGGGATTTGCACAACCCAGAATCTGTCCGAGAAAATGAGACGCACAAAATTCTCTGGAATTTGAAGATACAAAAGGAGCATCGAATCTCGGACAGAGGACCAAACTAAGCGATAGTTAACAAAAAAAAAAAAAAAAAAAAAAAAAAAAGAGAACCAGCGGAATATTGGACTTTGCCGTTCGGGTTGAACACAGAATAAAATTGAAAAAAAGGTAAAAGAAAGATAAGTACCTGGACCTTGCTTGAGAATTGAAAAACAAATGGAACTGGAAAGTGACGATGATACAAATTGTAATTGGTACGCACGGTACAGGCACCAAAGGATTAGTACAGGGACTGGAGGATTTGGTAATAAAAGGGCGAGTAGAGACCATCTAAATTACAGCATTGTTGAGATCGGCCAGAATACTGAGAAGAGTCCTGGAGACTTGAGGAGACTTACTGTCACTCAAACTTCAGTGAAAACCCATCAGCTAACGCTGATGTGAAAAACTTTCAAAAGGGTAAAAAAGGAGAAAAGAAGAAAAATGCGAAAGTGAAGAATAAGAACAAGGAGCAGAAGGAGGAGGAGGAGGAGGAGGAGGAGGAGGATTGGGGAGAGCAAGAAAAGGAAATATAATGAGAAAATGGAAGCAAAGAGATGCATGGATATAATAATAATAATAATAATAATAATAATAATAATAATAATAAGAAGAAGAAGAAGAAGAAGAAGAAGAAGAAGAAGAAGAAGAAGAAAATAATACAGATGAAAAGCGATAAAAAAATAATTAGATTAAAAAATGGGCAAACGAGATAGAGAAAGAGGTGAAAAAGACTTGTAAATCCCTCCTTCGTAAAACCATTCCATATTTTCAAGTTTGGCTAACGGGAATTAATTAATTCCTTCAGCGGACGGCATGAAACCAGTCCCAGTGGACTAATTAAGAAATATGTACTTTTTCCTCTCTTCTTCATGAAGTTATATTATCCATTTGTATGTGTGTGCGTGGGTATGTGTGTTCGTTTATTTTTTTTTTAAATCATTCATTTATTCATTCAGAGTTTGCTTGTTTTTTTCCTTCACTTTTTTATTTTCTTCTTATTTTCTGCGATTTTGGCGATAGCTTCAGTTTGTGATATTGAAAGATAGTAGTGATGATATTGATGATGACATTTATGCAGAGATGTTAAAATTTTCATTTCAGTTCGTCGTTTATTTTATTCTATTTTATCTTATTTTCCCTTTATTTTATTTTATTTTATTTTATTTGTTAATCTTATTCATTTATTTTTTTCATTAGCGGTCTTATTATTTTGGTCTCATCCACATAATAATGATTTTTTTAAAAATTGTTTTTAATTTCAAAGTTTTCGTTTCGTTTTCGTTAAGTTCAGTTTTTTTTGTTATTGCTGTTGCTGTTGTTGTTGTGGTTGTTATCTTGTCTTTCCAGTGTTCGGCTGTTTTTGCTTGATGCATTACGTTGAAATCAGAAAAATAGTTTCCAGAATGACCGAAATAAAACATCGCATCAATTGAGAACCGATTCCCAGTCCACAACCAAAATCTCACTTTTGATATTCATCTAACATGACAACATAGCACCACTTAGTAAATAATCGAAAAAAACAAAAACAAACCACAAACCAAAAAAAAAAAACAACAAATAAATAAGCAAGCAAAAAAAAAATCACACCAAAAAACATAAAAACAAGACAGAAGGAAAGAGAAAATGAAGAAATATGTGAAACAAATAGAAAATTAAAAAAAACAAAGAAAGAAGGAAATAAAGAATAAAATTAAATGATATGAAGGAATGAAGAATAAAAAAGAGGAAATATAAAAGTGGTAAGAAAGAATAATGTAGAAAAAGTTGAACTGTATGAAAATCCATGAAAAAAAAAAAAAATTAAATAGAAGAGAAATTAAAGAGCGAAGAAAAGAAGTATTCAGAATACGTAAAGAAAAGAAAAAGAAAAAAGAAAAATGCATAAAAAAGAAGTTTGAAAAATAAAAAGAAAAAGAAAAAAGAAAGGAAATAGAAATGAAAGTAAAAAGGACAAAAAAAAAGAAAAGAGAAGAAGTGAGCGAATTAAAATGCACGGGAAAAAGGTATTAAAGAGATTGAAAAAACAACAATAAAATAACAAAAAAACCCCCCAAAAACCCACAAGCAAAACAAAACAAAACAAAAAAAAAAAAAAAAACAAAACGAAAAGAAATAAAAAAAGAAAAGCAGAAAAAGTAAAAAGAAAAAATAAAACACTGAAATGAATAAAACGGGAAAGAAAAGAGAAACAAAAGCAAAGTAGGAAGATCAAAAAGAAAGACAAAAGAAAAAAATCAGAAAAAGGAAAAACAAAAGATAGAAAAGAAAAAAGAAAAATGGAAAAGAAAAGAAAGAACAGAAAAACAATAGAAAAGAAAAAAGAAAACCACAAGAAAGAAAAGAAAAAAGAAAATACAAGAAAGAAAAGAAAAAAGAAAAAGAAAAAGAGAAGAAAGAACAGAAAAAACAATAGAAAGGAAAGAAAAGAAAAAAGAAAACCACAAGAAAGAAAAGAAAAAAGAAAAACACAAGAAAGAAAAGAAAAAAGAAAAAAAAGAACAGAAAAAAGAAAAGAAAAAAAAAAGAAAAAAGAAAAACAAAAGAAAAGAATAAAAATAAAAACAAAAAAAGAAAGAACAGAAAAAGAAAAGAAAGAAAGAAGCGAAAATTGTAAATCATAACTTAAATCTTGCTAATGAAATTAAGATGAAATGGCAAGAAATTTTGGCATAGAAAAATGTCACATGCTAATAATGAAAAGCGACAGACAACACTTGACGGACGAAATGGAAATACCAAATCAAGACGATTAGAACGTTCAGAGAAAAGGAAATCTACAAATATTTGGGCATCTTGGAAGCTGACACCATCAAACAAGTGGAGATGAAACAAAAAAAATTAAAGAAGAGTCTCTTAAGAGCACCAGAAAGTTACTCGAGACAAAACCATGTAACAGAAACCTTATCAAAGGAATAAATACCTGGGTTGTATCTCTCGTAAGATATTCGGGACCATTCTTGAAGTGGACCGGAGAAGAACTTAAGCAAATGGACCAAAAAACAAGGAAACTAATGACCATGTACGAGGCATTACATCACAGAGATGACGTTGACAGACTATAGGTATCAAGAAAAGAGAGAGAGGAAGAGGACTTAGCAGCATTGAAGGCAGCGTTAACGCATCGATACAAGGACTTGAAAACTACATAGAAAAACACGGATAAGGACTGATGTAATATAATGGCCGAGGGATTTCGTTTTATTCTTTGGGTTTAGTTAGGCTGAGAACCTTTCGGCTCAGTGCATCGGTTACTGAGGTGCAACATTATCGCAGGTGTTCACGCACGTGGGCGGAGCGGACGTGTCACTCAGAGATGTTACAATAGTCCAGAAGGGAAACGGGGCTACAGAGTGCGGGTGACGTCACGCACCGGAAGCGCGCGGATGATTTTGGGGATTTTGAAAAAGTCAGTTAGTTAGTTGAGTCTTGCGGTCCGAGGAAGAAGGGTGACTTTCGCTAGCTCGCAGTGGCCTCGTGGTAGGTGCCACACGTGTTGGGGGGGGGGAGATTTAAAAAGTCAGAATAGAAAGAATGTGTATCTCTCTCCTTATGTCGAAGAACCTTTAAACTCAAAAGTAATAAAAAGTTTCGTACCTGAACTAAGAAGTCGTAAGAGTTTTTCGTGTTTCGAGATTCCTATGTTCTATGTGATATATGTTATATATATATGAACATTATATGTACGTTTTCAATATTCATGTATGGCTATGTTATACTGATTAAAGCCACCAGAAACGATACTGACAACACGAAGATCAACATAACGACAATAACTAGAAAACAAAAATGGGAAGAAAAACAACTCTATGGGCGTTTTAAGCGACTACTAAGAAACATCTCACACGAGAAAACGTGGACGTGGCTAAGAAAGGGAAGCTTTAAGAGAGGAACTGAATCTCTTTTAATAGCAGCGTAAAAGGACCAACCACATCAAAGCGAGAATAGATAAGACGCAACAAAACAGCAGATATAGGTTATGTGGTGGTAGAGACGAAACAATCAATCACATAATAAGCAAAAGCAGCAAATTAGCAAAGAAAGAGTATACGACTAGACCGGGTGAGCAAGGTGATCCACTGGGAGTTGTGCAAGAAATTGACATTTGACCATACGAACAAATGGTATATGCACAACCCAGCATCTGTCTTGGAGAATGAGACACCTAAACTCCTCTGGGATTTTGAGATACAAACGGCCAGAAGACCAGATCTTATAATAATTTAAAAAAAAAAAAAAGAGAAAAAGGAAAAAGCAATTGCAAAATTGTGGATTTTACTGTCCCGGCTGACCACAGAATAAAATTGTAAGAAAGTGAAAAGAAGGATGAGTACCTGGACCTTGCTAGGTAATTGAAAAAACTATGGAATATGAAAGTGACGGGTATACCAATTGTAATTGGTGCTCTTGTTATAATCACAAAAGACTGGAGGACTTGAAAATAAGGGAACGAGAGAAGACAATCGAAACTACAGCTATTTTGAGATCGGCCAGAATACTGAGAAGAGTCCTGGAAACATGAGGAGACTTGTTATCACTCAAACTCCAGTGAAAGTTCATCAGGTAACGTTGATGTGAAAAATTCGAAAAGAGTAACAATAATTATTATAATAAGAATAGTAATGTTTATAATAACAGTAATAATTATAATAATAATAGCGTTTTTTTTTCAAACATTGAAATACTAACATTTAAGAGTTTACTAGGAAGTACAAGAGATTTCTTAAACAGGGTTTTAATTCATTTTCATGGTGCGTTGATTATTCATAATTTTTCGTCGTAGTCCGACTCTAGGAGAAGGAAATATGATTATAAGTAAGTTAAAACTTATGAATTTCAAAGGCGTAGGTATTTCATTTTTTCTATGGCCCTCAGAAGTGTCTTCTTCCTTGGAAGAATACCAAGTCATATTTGTGACAGGAGCAATGATAATAATCCACCACTGGGTCTGGTATAGCTACATTATTCTACCCATGTAAAATGTTAAATTTGAATCGAAATCAACGTAGGACTTAAATGACAGATCTAAGAGTCATGATCAGCAGGTGCTTCCTTGATAGCCAATATAGGGGCCTGATCAACAACTGGAAATTGTTTATAGTTCTAATTTTAGTCTTTTTTTTTTTGTTTGTTATCTAATGGCGTATCAACCTTCTCGGATTATTTAATGCCAAATTCATTCTTTTAGAAGGACAGTTGTGGCACTATTTAACCCACAGATGGGAGGATAAGGGGGTTCATACCTTTCCCAAGGGTACTTGTCCGAGAAGGAACGTAATAGCACGACCGGAGTTCGAACTCGCGTACTACGATTCCGCAGTCCAGCACTATAATTATTACATCACGGGGAACACCTCCTTTGATTTTAGGTACACAAACAACGTCCTAAGCAACAACTCAACTGAGAGACACCAACGGAAAAAGGGACAAGAAAGGACGGCAAAATGTAACCTTTGTTATTTTAAGAGCAATCCCACACAAAGAAGATATCGAGAAAAATTAGAGGAATTTGGACTCAATCCGTTTGATTTAATACAACAAGCTAAAGACTTGTTCACCAAACTAAAATGCTTTTAAAGAAACGTTGTTTTCCTGGCTTTGAGATACTAGAAATATGCGGATATGTAAATCGTTAAGAATAAGTACTAGATCCCCCTAACCGTTTTGAAAAGCAAAACATCACACACCCCAGTGCTACAAAACAAATGTCAAGACAAGAAGACAAAAATGTAAAATTAATAAAGAAAATGATGAAGAGAAGACTACATTACCATCTCTCAGAAACCAAGACTGGAAAAAGTTAGGTTAGAAGATGAAAATGTAAACAAATTATTAACAAGTATCCCTATAGGCAACATCACTGAACTAAGCGAGCAAATTTATGCATGCGTGAAACTAGTCTGTGATAAAATCTGTATGAACGAATGGATAGATAACATGGGAAAAGAATTACAAGGACTCGAAGAGGACTCTAAGGTGGACATACACCTGTAATCACTTAAAGCAACATTCAAGAAAGTACTGAATTGGAAAACGCCAGGGTAAGATTGCATACATGGATTATGGTTTTAAAAATTTACTTCCATCCACAATAAACTAGCTCTACCGTTGAGTAAATGTCTTAAAGAAGCAAGTATACTCGAATGAATGACTAAGGGGAAAACTATCCTAATCCAGAAAGAGCCCCAAAAAGGACCCCCAAGAAACAATAGACCGATAACCAGTCTACCTTTGACGTGGAAAATTCAACCGCACAGATTAGAGAGGAGATCTATTACACACTTGTAAGCTGCGGGTTGTTTCCAGAAGAACAGAAAGTATGCCACAAGGGAACAAAAGAAACAGATGACTTACAGTAAATTAATCAGCACACGAGACCAAAGTGTGGCGTGAAAAATATAGCCATGGTATGGATCTACCACATGTTTGTACGCCGTGGACTGAAGGAAAAGAAAACTTTTCGAATCCAAGCTCTGTAGCAAAAATGCCATCAAATGAATAAACATCTGAGCAATCCTCTTTGTAAGATACTCCTGATCATTATTAAAATGGACAAGAAAAGAACTTAGACAAACGAACCAAATAATTGATGACGATCCACAAGGTGTTATACTCTAGAGAAGACATTAACAAATTATATACTTTGGTTAAAGATGGAGCATTGACTATTATGTAGATTTGGTTGGTTGTTTGGATTTTATAGCATATCAACATCTGAAGCTTATTTAATACCAAATTCTGTTTTTACCAACCAAGATTTCTAAACGAATACTTTGAGAAAATATTTTTGACAAGTAGGATCTCATTTACTAGCACACAATTAAATTATTTCAATTCATCATACTCTTTGGAACAAACCCGTCTCTCTCAAGAAGGACAGAACATCATCTTGGTTGACGTTTTCAAGTCACTCAAACTATTCCACTTGAAAAGTCGCTTTATGATGAGAACGAAATCTCTACATTCTATGAGAACGTGTTTAACGTAGATTCATCAATACAAGGACAAGAGGATTACATTAAAAAGAGCAAAGAAAAACAAATTACAGCAGCAAGTAACAGCAAGGGCAGCGTAAAGGCAAACAAAGAAAACAAAAGCTAAAACAAACACAGTAGATAACAAAAATGGAAAGAAAAGACACTGAATAGGTACTTCAAACGACAAAGTGACAAGATTGTACCGAAGAAAACCTGGACATGGCGAAGAAAGGAAAACCTTAAGAGAGAAAATAAATCCCTTTTAATAGCAGCACTAAACAATGTCAAAAGAACCAATTATATTAAAGCAAAAATTGATGATTCTATTTACCAACCCCTCCGCTCGGGTAGGATATGACACAAGGTCAATTTTTAAGCGGAGTTTAACAGGTTTGAATTCAGAGTTTTTCTTCTCCTAGAATAGTTGCCTCACCAAGGCTGAAGAACCTAGTCTGTCCTACTATTTACCCATAGCAGGAGAGATAATAATTGGATTCATACCTTTCCGAAGGGTATTAGTGCGATGTGAAATGCAATCAACCTCGTCAAGGATTTGAACTCGGGTCGCCGTGTCCATTTCATACGACGATAACCATTACACCACAGGCACCTCCTAAAAAATTGATGATAAGCAACAGAATAGCAAGTGTAGGTTATGTGGAGATAGAGAGGAAATGATTAATCACATAAGCAAATGCAGCAAACTGGTACTAAAGGAATAAAAGAGTAGACATAGCTGGGTGGGAAAGGTGAGTCATAAGGAATTGTGCAAGATATTAAAATATGACAAAACTGACATATGGTATAAATGCAGATTAACACGTGTAGGTTCTGTAGAGTCGGAGATAAAACGGTTAATCGCATAATAAGTGAATCCAGCAAACTGGCACTAAAGGAATAAAAGAGTAGACATAGCTGGGTGGGAAAGGTGAGTCATAAGGAATTGTGCAAGATATTAAAATATGACAAAACTGACATATGGTATAAATGCAGATTAACACGTGTAGGTTCTGTAGAGTCGGAGATAAAACGGTTAATCGCATAATAAGTGAATCCAGCAAACTGGCACGAAAGGAATAAAAGAGTAGACATAGCTGGGTGGGAAAGGTGAGTCATAAGGAATTGTGCAAGATATTAAAATATGACAAAACTGACATATGGTATAAATGCAGATTAACACGTGTAGGTTCTGTAGAGTCGGAGATAAAACGGTTAATCGCATAATAAGTGAATCCAGCAAACTGGCACTAAAGGAATAAAAGAGCAGATACAACTGGGTAGGAAAGGTAAGCAACTGGGGATTCGTGCAAGAGATTGAAAGTTTACGATACTACCAAATGGTATATGCACAAATCAGAATCCATCAAAGAAAATGAGATGCATAAATTTCCCCGGGTTTTTTAGATATAAACTGATCTCCCAATTTCGGACAGAAGACCAGAACTATTGTTAATCAACATCAAGAAAAGAACTTGTCATCTTATGGATTTTGCTGTATCAGCAGATCACAGCACGTTAATGGAAGAAAGCACCCCCCCCCAAAAAAAAACAAACAAATAAAACAAAGCAAAAAAAAAAAAAAAAAAAGAAAGAAAACAAAACAAAGCAAAAAAAACAAAAAAAACAAAAAAGAACAAACAAAAACATAAAACAAATATTTGCATCTTGCCAGAGAGAGCAAAAAAACAAAAACAAAAAACAAACTGAAACAAATACTTAGATCTTGCCAGAGAGCAGAAAAATCAAACAAATACTTGGATCTTGCCAGAGAGCAAAAAACGAAGCAAAAGAAAACAACAAAAAAAAAAAAAAAAAAGAAAATAAATACTTGGATCTTGCCAGAGAGCAAAAAATGAAGCAAAAGAAAACAACAAAAAAAAAAAAAAAAAAGAAAATAAATACTTGGATCTTGCCAGAGAGCAAAAAAAAAAAAAAACTAAAACAAATACTTAAATCTTACCAGAGAGCAGAAAAATCAAACAAATACTTGGATCTTGCCAGAGAGCAAAAAAAGAAGCTAAAGAAAACAAAATAAAAACGAAAATAAGGACTTGGATCTTGCCAGAGAGCAAAAAAAAAAAAAAGCTAAAACAACTACTTAGATCTTGCCAGAGAGCAGAAAAATCAAATAAATACTTGGATCTTGCCAGAGAGCAAAAAACAAAACAAAAGAAAACAAAAACAACGAAAACAAATACTTGGATCTTGCCAGAGAGCACCCCCCCCAAAAAAAACAGATGCTGAACACGAGGATGACAGTGACTTGAACGTTCCATAAAGGCTTGAAAAGAAAAATTGAAGAACGGGAAATATGACAAAAAATCGAAACCATACAGACTACAACTTCGTTGAGATTGGTTAGACAGATTAGAAGAGTGCTGGAGACCTGAAGAGACTTGCTCTTACTCAAAATCCCGTGAAATGATATTACTTAAAACTGGGTGGAAAAACTCGTTAATAGTAAAATGCTAACAATAAACATATTTTAAGGAAATCCATTATTACCACGACTATTTCTTATAAAAATTGTGTCAATTAATTAGATACTAAGAAAACGCAAAGGAGGCAGCAAATTTACTAAGTGAAAAGAAGAGTTAAAACTACCACATGTACATAAGTTAGTCTCCTAATAAGTTGTTCTTAAAAGACTTGTTTCACCCCCAAAATTCCTGAGCTGGTTTAAAACAGAGAGGTTATAATATAGACCCGTTGCTATATTCCCGTAACTCCAAGTTTCGTGTTTTCACACTCATCAGACAGGCAAGTGTTAAGAGTAGCTACGATGAAAGTTGTGGTAAAAAAAAAACCTGCTTACGCTGTATGTAAATCCTCTTTGAAAAGCGCTCAAGTACCTTTATATATATATATATATATATATATAGGTGTGTGTGTGTGTGTGTGTGTGTGTGTGTGTGTGTTTGTGTGTGGGTGTGTGTGTGTGTGTGAACAACATTGTTTTGTTTCACCTTTTGTTTCCTTTTATTTATTTGTGCAAACTAAGGCTTGTTTTAGAATATACACATTGACATAAATCTTTTTGATTGATAGTTTTTGTGAAAACAAAACAGAGGAAAGGTTTTTCTTGAGATAAAATCAATAAAACATATTTTTATATGTAAGACGTTTTATGTTGAAATTAATGATAATGAGCGTCTGTTATTTGAATGTAATTACGGCCGAGAATGTAACGTTCCTGCTGGCACGGGAAATGCCGCTCAAAATTGATGGTACAAATGGGATTAATTAACAATCTGACAGACGACAACATCGATGAATGCTAAATGGCCGGAGGTTGAAAATAAAATGAAATAAAAATAAAAATGAAAAAAAAAAAAAAAAAAATCAACAAACAAAACAACAAAAAAGAAAAAAACGAACAATCAAACTTAAAAAAAAAAAAATGAATTGGAACCTGAAACGAAATGCATTCCGTTGTTGAATTCCTTTCGCCAATTTGCATATGGGCGTAAAAAGAACAGGTTTGAATACATAGAAAAGTATCTATCTATCTATCTATCTATCAGATGCTCCTCAAAAGGCCGGCATATTTGAATTATCCCCGAACAAAATGTAGCCTTTTTCCCAGCTACTCTTTGGAAGCAATCCCTAACAGCTACTTTTCGTTGAAGTAGTATATCGAATATGACTATCAAAATTATGTGTAAGGGTTATAGTCAAATTCTCAGAGTAACACCTCATACATACACATATTATTCGTTCTCTTTTGAAAGTTTTTCACACTAGCGTTAGCTGATAGTTTCTCACGGAAGTTTGAGTGACAACAAGTCTCCCCAAGTCTCCAGGACTCTTCTCAGTATTCTGGCCGATCTCAATAATGCTGTTGTGGTCTCCACTCGTCCTGTTATTTCCAAATCCTCCAGTCCTTGTACTAATCCTTTGGTGACTGTACCAAGAGCACCAATTAAAAATGGTATTATTTTCACCTTCATGTTCCACAGCTTTTTTAATTCTCTAGCAATGTCAAGGTACTTATCCCTCTTTTCACATTTATTATTATCATTATTTACTCATTAGAGTTTTTCACATCAGCGTTAGCTGATAGTCTTTCACTGGAGTTTGAGTGACAGCAAGTCTCCTTAAGTCTGCAGGACTCTTCTCGGTATTCTGTCCGTTCTCAATAATGCTGTAGTTTGGATGGTCTCCACTCGTCCACCAACTTTCAACTCCTCCAGTCCCTTTAATAATCCTTTAGTTACAGTACCAAAAGCATCAATCACAGTTTTTGTAATTGTCACCTTCATGTTCCATAGTTTTTTCAATTCCCTACTATGGTCGATGTACTTATCCTTCTTTTCACATTCTTTCAGTTTTATTCTGTGATCAACCGGGACGGCAAAGTTCACAATTTTGCAAGTTCTCTTTTTCTTTTTGTTGATTATTATTAGATCTGGTCTTTGGGTCGAGATTAGGTGATCTGTGTGTATGTCAAAGTCCCATTGGAGTTCATGTGTGTCCTTTTCTAGGACAGCTGCTGGGTTGTGCATATTCCATTTGTTCGTATGGTCAAATTTCAATTTCTTACAAATCTCCCAGTGGATCACCTTGCCTACCCAGTCGAGTCTAGTCTTAAACTCTTTCTTTGCTAATTTGCTGCATTCGCTTATTATGTGATTGATGGTTTCATCTTTGTCATTGCATAGCGTACACTTGCTATTTTGTTGCGTCTTATTTATTCTCGCGTTGATATGATTGGTTCTTATGGCGTTGTTTTGTGCTGCTATTCTGTTTCTCTCTTAAAGTTTCCCTTTAGCCAGGTCTACGTTTTCTCGTGTGAGATGTTGTTTATCAGTCGTTTAAAATGCCCATAGAGTTGTTTTTCTTTCCATTTTTGTTTCCTCGTTATTGTCATTCTGTTGTCCATCGTGTTGTCAGTATCGTTTCTGATGGTTGTAATCAGCCCTTCTTCGTGTTCTTCTATGTAGTCTTCGAGTCTTTGTATCGATGCGTCAACCATTATTAATACTATTATTATTATTTTGAGCGTTTTCAAACCATCGTAAGCTGATTGTCTTCCACTGGAGTTTGAGTGACAGCAAGTCTCCTCAAGTTTCCAGGACTCTTCAGTAAACTGTAGTTTGGATAGTCTCCACTCCTCTTATTTCCAAGTTCTCCAGTCCCTTTACCAATCCTTTGGTGACTGTACTAAGCGCACCAATTACAATTACTATTTGAAGGTTTTTCATACAAACGTTAACTGATGGTCTTTTAATGAAATTTGAGTGACAGCATGTCGCCTCAAGTCTCCAGGACTCTTTTCAGTATTCTGGCCGGCCGATATTAATTATACAGTAGTCTGGATAGTCTCCACTTGTCCTCTAATTTCTAAGTCTTCCAATCCCTTTAGCAATACTTTGGAGATTGTTCCAAGCGCACCAATTACGATTGGTATCTTATTATTATTATTATTATTATTAATCCCTTATGATATTTTTTCATACCAGCGCTAGCTGATGGTCTACTATCGGAGTTTGAGTGACAGCAAGTTTCCTCAAGTCTTCGGGACTCTTCGCAGTATTCTGGTCGATCTCAACGATGCTGTTGTTTGGATGGTCTCCTCTCGTCCTTTTATTTCCAAGTCCTTCAGCCCCTTTGTTAATCCTTCGGTGACTGTACCAAGTGCACCAATTACAATTGGTATCACCGTCATTCTCATGTTCCACAATTTTTTCACTTCCATAGCACGATCAAGGTACTTATCTTCCTTTTCACTTTCTTTTAATTTTACTCTGTGATCATCCAGGATAGCAAAGTTCACAATTCGGCAATTTCTCTTTTTTGTTGTTGACTATCACAAGGCCCGGTCGTCTGGTCGAGATTAGGTGATCCGTTTGTATAACAAAATCCCAGGGGAGTTTGTGCATGTCTTTCTCCAGAACAGATTCTGGATTGTACATATACCATTTGTTTGTATGGTCAAATTTCAATTTCTTGCGCAACTCCAAGTGATTCACCTTGCCCACCGAGTCGTGTCGAGTCTTATACTCTTTCTGTGCTAATTCATATGATTGGTCATTTCGTCTCTATCATCCCATAACCTAAATCTGCTGTTTTGTTGCGTGTTATATATTCTTGCTTTAATATAGTTGTTTTTATAGCGTTGTTTTGTGTTGCTATCAGAAGAGATTCAGTTTCTCTCTTAAGGTTTCCGTTTTTTAGCCACGTTCACGTTTTTCGAGAGATATCGATTGTTTGTCGCTTAAAATATCCATAGGGTTTTTTCCCAATCTTTCACACCAGCGTTACCTGATGGTTTCTCACTGGATTTTGAGCAAAAGCAAATCACTTCACGTCTCCAGGACTCTTATCAGTATTCTGGCTGATCTCAACCATGTTGTAGTTTGGATGGTCTCCTCTCGACCTCTTTTTCTCCAGCCCATTTATCAATACTTTGGTGATTGTAACGTGCGCACCAATTACAATTGGTTATCTTCGTCACATTCATGTTCCATAGCTTTTTCAGTTCTTTGGCAAGGTCTAAGAACTTATCTTTCTTTTAGCTTTCTTTCAGTTTTACCCTGAGGTCAGCCAGAACGGCAAAGTCGACTAATCGGCAGGTCCTTTATTTTGTTGACTATCACTAGATCTCGTCGTCTGGTCGAGATTATTATTATTATTATTATTATTATTATTATTATTATTATTATTATTTCTGGCGTGTTCTTCTCCCAAGTGTTTGCAAGTCTCCTCAGATTTCCAGGACTCTTCTCATTATTCTAGCCAATCTTAACAATGACATAGTTCAGATAGTCTCGATTCATCCTCCGATTTTCAACTGTTTTAGTCCGCTTTCCGAGCCTTTGGGGACCGTTCCAAACCCGCCAATTATATCTGGTATGACCGTCAACCTCATATTCACACTTTTCTTAGTTCTCTGGCAAGGTCGAAGTACATGCCTCTCTTTTTGCTATCTTTGATTTTAGTCTTCTGGTTGATCTGTTTGTATCTCAAAATCCCAAAGAATTTTATGCGTCTCATTCTCTATGACGGATTTCTGTTTGTGCATATACAATTTCATAGTTGAGTCAAATTTCATTTCTTGCACAATTCCTAGCTGATCACCTTCTCCAACCAATCGTCCTTAGACTCATATTCCTATTGCGTTCGTTTGCTACATTCACTTATGTGATTAATCGTTTCGTCTTTGTCCCCATATAACCTTCACTTTAATGGTTATCGTCGTAGGAAATGGATACGGCGACACGAGTTCAAATCCTGGACGAGACTGATTGCATTTCACATAGCACTAATACTGTTGGAAAAGGTATGAATCCAATTATTCTCCCTCCATCTATGGGTAAGTAGTAGGGCATACTTCGTTTTTTAGCCAGTCTAGGAGAAGGAAAACTCTGAATTCAAACCTGTTAAACTCTGCTTAAAAATTGGCCTTGTGTCACATCCTACCCGAGTGGAGGGGTTGGTTAATATACATATAACCTTCATTTGCTATTCTGTTGCGTATTATCGATTTTAGCTTTTATATTATTGGTCCTCATGGCGTTGTTTTGTGCTGCAATTAGAAGAGATTCAGTTTCTCACTAAAGGTTTCCATTTCGTTCCTACGTCAAGATCTTCTCGTATGAGGTTTCGTCAGTTTGTCGTTTCAAATATCTATACATTTGTTTTTCTTCCCATTTTTGTTTCCTAGCTTTTCTTGTTCTATTCGTCTTTAGGTTGTCTGTGCTCGTACTGGCCGCTATATTTACCTTCCTTTTGATCTTTTTAATGTTGTTCTTGACTCTTCGTATTGATTCATCTACGCAATCTTTAAGGCAGGGGAGTTCTCTTACACCTTCTTTTCTTGACACATATAGTCTGTGTCATCTCCTGTCTTCTTGTCGATTTGTCTGAGTTTCTCCCTTATTTATTTTAAGAATAGTCAAGATTATCTTACAAGGAGGATTGCCCAGGTGTTTATCCCTTTAATGATATTTCTACGGCTGAGCTTGGTTTTCAGAAATTTCCTCGTTCGTTTGAGGTACTCTTTCATTTTTTTTCCAACCTCACCAGTTTGATGGTGTCCGCTTCGAATATTCTATTCTTGTAATTTTCCTTTCCTTCAAGCGTTTTGATTCTCTCTTGATTTTGAAGTTTTATTCTTTCCGTTTTTTCGCTTTTTTACTTTTCATTGTGTGCATGGTACATTTTATATGCTAAATTCCATTCCTATGTTTTGGCTGTATATTTTTATTGTTTGTATTAGGGTCTCCAGTTCTTTCATTTTTTTGCAAACAGCTTAATATCGTCCATGTACATAAGGGGGTTAATATTTTCTTGTGATTTTGTAAATTTGAAGCCCACTGTGAATTCCCTAATTATGTAATGGAGTAGCATCATTGCCATCACAAATGCTAATGTCGAAAGCGCATCTCCCTGGAAGATGCCTTTTTGAATTTTCACATTTGCTCAACTTTTCCTCCAGCAGTGAATTCCACTCTTCAGTTTTTCATGGTTTCCCTGATGAAGTTTATGATTTTGTTGTATGTTTTCTACATTTTAAGACATTCTATTATCCAAATACCTTTTTGTAATAGATCCATGCCATAGCTACATTTTTCCCACATCGCTTTGTTCTCCTTGAGAATGTGTCGATTAATATATAGTAAATCAGATGTGCCTCTTGTTATCCATAAGTATCCTTTCAATTCTTCCGGAAAAAGTTGATTCGTCCAAATCTACTGTTTTTTTCAACAAGTTTCCATGTCTGTTTTTGACTTATGTTCAAATCACGCCGAAAGCACCGGTTCCTGCAAGATCACCGTTAAGTTTAGAAGCGATGAGTTCGTTCAGTACTTAAGGGGGTCACTACTTCGTAAGAGTAAGCAGTGTGAAGTTTTTGTGCTAAACTGAGCAAAGTTTAGTAAATAAGAAATTATTGTGTCTTTTCTAAAGAGGTGTTTATGATAGCCAAGTCTGAAGCATACGAACAAATTTTTATAAAGATATTTATTTAGATTGTATTGGCGGATGCGTCTTGTGGCACAATGATTAGCAAGTTTGATTCGGTCATCATCGTCTGCAAATCCATTTGCCGAAATTGGTAAGACGTTCCATTTATTTATGAATGAAAAATCTGTATCTTAATACACTTGTTTATAATAATGATCCCAGTCGACTAGGGTAGAAGAATACGCCGACTGTATCTCTGCAGAGGGGTAAGACTACTTTACCTACCCAACTAGTATACTTATCATGACATTAAACTACATCTGATTGAGAGACCCCAGCCCTGTAGCTTTGGAGAATGGGGAGTACCGCTTCATTGTCATTACTCCCAGGTCCACTCTGATCCAGCGTGGTAATACCTGTTACGGTACTACTATCTATAATTCAAATAGAGATATTTAATCACTTTATATACTTGAAACAATTAAATCATTAGTGTTACATAGCAATTCTTGGAATCATTTAATTGTGAGCAGACGAATAAATAATATTGAATAGAATTACTCGTGTTAGATAGCAATACTTGAAACCATTTAACTGAGCGCAAACAAATGATCTCTGGCTCGTTTAAAAATTGTTAGCAACAAACTATTCATTCTCAAATCCTAGAAACGACACCAATTCGATGAAATCAAATTTTCTATTTTTTTGTGGATAACTTTTGTATTTCTCGCTTGAATTTGTTTAAAACTGGACTGCTTATTCTTAACAGGATACCTACTTGATATATGTAAATAATATGGCATTTCTTTCCAGATAATTTAAATCTATTTCATGATTTACGTATGAGGTAATTTCAGGTGTATTCTCAGTGTCAAAGTATTTGTATAAAAAAAGTGAATTCTTCGGTGTTAGGCATATTATTTCCCAGTTTCGTAAATGGCAAGAGTTAAGGAAATATAGGAGGCAAAAAAGCCATCATTCATTCATTCATTATAGGAAGCTGGCAAAACTCAAAATCAGATATCTATCCAAGTTGGATGTTCTTAGTCTGCCATCTTGAAGATATCAAGATAAACTAGTTTAAATGATCCAACTGCAGTTCTAAAACCAAGACAATGGCTAGAGATAAATATCAGCTAAAGAGGATCTTTTTTTAAATTGATTTGCCGATTGCGGTGAAATTTCCAAAGTCTGGAATGATGCTAGTGTAGCTGTTTCTCGGTCTACAACATCTCGAAAACTCCATCAGCACCGATATGACAACAGGAGGTGCCCGTGGTGTAATGGTTATCGTCGTAGGGAAATGGACACTGCGACACGAATTCAAATCCTTGACGAGACTGATTGCATTTCACATAGCACTAATACCCTTGGGAAAGCTATGAATCCAGTTATTCTCCCTCCAGCTACGGGTAAATAGTAGGGTAGACTGTTTCTTCAGCCTTGGTGAGGCAACTAGACTAGGAGAAGGAAAACTCTGAATTGAAACCTGTTAAACTCCGCCTAAAAATTGACCTTGTGTCATATCCTGTCCGAGCGGAGGGGTTGGGTAAATATGAAAATTTATGGAGAATACTCAAGAGGAGATAAAGAAAATACAATCCATCAAATACTGAAAAATTGAAGCGAGTTATTACAAAAATGTGGGCATTGGTGTCACCGGAGACTTGTCGGGATTTAATCGGTTCATGACCAGAACGAATTAAAGAAACAATTTATGCAACAGGTGCTAAATCGAAGTATTAAGAGTAATAACACAGTTCTTGAAAAGTGTGTTCATTAATGAATAATTTTCTTGATAAAAACTTCTTTTTGTCTATTTGTTACGAGATATAAAAATCATGAAATTTCAAAAATTTCGTATTTCAAATAAAACTTTGTCGGTGAGATACTACCAGATTATTTTCATATATCGATTTGATATACTGTTAAGAGTAAACAGTCAAAATTTAAACAGATTCGAACTAGAAATATGAAATATATTTATAAAAAACTAATTTTTTCCATTTCCCTGAATTGATATATATATATATATATATATATATATATATATATATATATATATATAACAAGATTTGGCATTAAATAACTTATAAAGGTTGATATGCTGTGGACACAACCAACCAAATAAATCAGAACTACTATGTACAACATATCACAAAGTTAAGCAAACATGAACCTAATCAAATGAGATGGGTGATAATGCAAGCAGTCAGATTCTTCTGTGCCAGATAATACAAAGCTAAATGAATAACCACTAAATCTTTTTTATGAGAGCCACGCCTGAAATATGCAAACAAATATTTATCATCATATTCAGATTATATGAATGGATGCCTCGTGTGGTACAATGGTTAGCACTTGATAATTTATGACATCAATTTTCACCGAGTGCTCTGTATTTCTAGCCTTGTACCAAACTAAGTTGAGCTTAGTAAATGGCTACTTAGATTGTGCCAGTCAGAAAAAAGGTAAGAAATAGTGTTGCGACAATCTTTGAAGTAAGCAGCGTTCAGTGCAACACTTTTCATAAGTATTTGAACAAACAAAGAATTTGATTATAATGACTCAGTTTTGAGAATTTAAAACAGAGACTTTTCTGTAACACAGATAGGTTTAATATCTGTGTTACACTACCTATCTCCCTGCTAACTCACATACCCCCACTACCACCCCCATATATATACAGTGTATCACAAAAGTGAGTACACCCCTCACATTTCTGCAGATATTTAAGTATATCTTTTCATGGGACAACACTGACAAAATGACACTTTGACACAATGAAAAGTAGTCTGTATGCAGCTTATATAACAGAGTTAGTTTATTTTCCCCTCAAAATAACTCAAAATATAACCATTAAAAGCTAAACCCCTGCCAACAAAAGTGAGTACACCCCTTAAGGAAAGTTGTCAATATTAACATACACCATGTCAATTGTCAATATTTGGTGTGGCCACCATCATTATCCAGAACTGCCTTTACTCTCCTGGGCATGGAGTTTACCAGAGCTTCACAGGTAGCCACTGGAATGCTCTTCCACTCCTCCATGACGACGTCGCGGAGCTGGCAGATATTTGAGACTTTATACACCACCACCTTCCGCTTGAGGATCCCCCAAAGATGTTCTATTGGGTCCAAGTCAAGAGACATGCTTGGCCAGTCCATCACCTTTACCCTCAGCCTCTTTAGTAAAGCAATGGTCGTCTTGGAGGTGTGTTTGGGGTCATTGTCATGCTGGAACACTGCCCTGCTACCCACTTTCTGGAGGGAGGGGATCATGCTCTGCTGTAGTATTTCACAGTACATGTTGGAGTTCATGTTTCCTTCAATGAAATATAACTCTCCAACACCTACAGCGCTACTGCAGCCTTAGACCATGTCATTCCCACCACCATGCTTGACTGTAGGCATGACACACTTATCTTTGTACTCCTCTCCTGGTCGTCCCCACACATGCTTGAAGCCACCAGAATCAAACAAATTAATCTTCATCTTATCAGACCATAGGATATGGTTTCAGTAATCCATGTGCTTTGTTGACATGTCTTCAGCAAACTGTTTGGAGGCTTTCTTGTGCATCGTCTTCAGAAGACGGTATATATATATATATATATATATATATATATACCGGGGTTGAACAAAATAATGAAAACACCTAGAATCTTAGTATCATAATTTTTGAAACTCCTATAAAACCATCTAACGTTTGTTATTTTTATATTTTTATATATATGTTATTTTTATATATATGTTATTTTTATATTTTTTATTTATTTATTTTTTTTCTGGTTTTATTTTACTAAAATTGTTGTTTTTTTACAAATATCATCAGAAGAGATTAATTAAAATCCATTAAACTGGCAGATCTATCAGACTTTAAAAGAGCTCAAATTGTTGGTGCTGCTATGGCAGACGCTAGTGTAACAAAAACCGCCGAACTATTTGGTGTAGCAAGGAGTACTGTCTCGAAAGTAATGACAGCCTTCGAAAAAGAAAGAAAAACCTCCTCACTGAAGCAAAACTCTAGAAGAAAGCGAAATTTGTCTGATAGGGACCGTCAGACTCTTACGCGAATTGTTGGGAAGGATCACAAGAAAACAGCTCCGAAAATTACAGCAGAGCTTAATGACCATCTCAAGAACCCATTTTCCTCAAAAACTGTAAGAAAGGAGCTGCACAAAGCCGGATTTCACGTAATCACTGTGATCAGAAAACTTTATTAAGATAAATTTGTTAAAAATTTCCAGGTGTTTCCATTATTTTGTCCAACCCTGTATATATGCATAAAGGAGTTTCAGAAAAATTAATATAATTTCGTAATCTAATAACTAGACCGATTTTTGTTCAAATGATCAATAATTTTAACTCTATGTATAGAAACAGCTGAAAATTCAATGTTTAATGTTTTAGTTTTTTGTTTTTCAGGTTTTTTGATTCTCTGGAAAAGGAAAGGTATTTAAACATTAAACCAAGAATTTTGTGCTGTTTCTAAGCATGATGTTAAAATTTTGAGGTTGTTTGGACGAGAATTGGTCAAGTTATTAGATATCTAGTATTCCTATCAAATACTAATATTTTCAAATATATGTATTTGATTCAGGGATGGAATCCAAATGGGGGTAACGGCAATAAAGTGTGATTCCTCACTCGCCTGGGCACCGAAAACAAACAATTTGCTTATAATCGCTTGGTTTTGACAATTAAAAATAGGAACATTGCGCCTGAAGAAACAAATTCTGTTACAATTAAAAACAAAACTTGCATTTAGTTATATCTTGTGGTTATGAATGATAAATTTCTGGAAGAGGATCTTTTTCTAAGAGAATTAAATTGTTAAATAAAAAAGAGTTTTTTTCCGTTTCTAAAATTTTGCTCATTGAACAAAGATTGAAAAGGCAAATCCACATGGCTTTTTGGACGTGATGCCAAAATGATAAGTTAATTTGGAATTTTCCACTAAAATACCGTAATAGTCCTTGTTCTAAATTATAATGAACAGTACTTTCTATTGGGTACTACTCGTAACGGCTGGCAGGTGTCCGCGTGGTGTAATGTTTAAAGCGCTGGACTGTGGAATCGTAGTACGCGAGTTCGAACTCCAGTCGTGCAATTACATTCACTTTTGGACAAATACCCTTGGGAAAGGTAAACTCCCCTGATCCTCCCAGTTATAGGTTAAATAATACTACCACTGTTCTTCTAGGAAAATGGCTTCGGCATTAAATAACCCAAGAATGTTGACATACCATTAAACAAAGAAGCCAAAGCAATCATAACGGTTGTAGAAATATACAGTTCATAAGTATTTGAAGAAAACAGTGGAAGCCCTCAAAAGTAAGCAAGTAAAACTTCGACAAGTTTTTCGCACTTCATACCCTCTGTGTACTTGTAAAATCTGAAATGCCCAACGATAAAAAAACAACATATATTTGTTTTGTGTAGTTCTCATCTCAATATGCTTCATCTTCAATAGATCGGTGTCTATTGAAATGTCAAAGACATTTTTTTTCTTTCAATCGATTTCTTTTTCTTTTTCTTTCTTTATTTATTTTATCGTCACTTCGTCTCAATCTCTACGAGCAGAGGCGTTCCTCATTAGTGTACGACAATAGTTTCAGAGACGCCATCGTGGTCTGCCATCAAATAAACGAAGTGACAGCTACGTTGTGCGATGACTGGTGTCTTTTTGTTCGCATCCGCGGGCCAAGGATGGCGTCTATTAACAATAACGTTAATGTTAGCAATGGCTATGATGATGATGATGATTAGCATTCGCGACTGGCTATAAACGTTGTTTACAGTTCGCTTGTTGCCAATAAATGTAATATTAATCATTACATTGGCCTTCATCTATCAGGGGATAGAACAAGTATTGGATTGCTCTTATTGCTTACACAAATAATTAAAGAAGATAGCTATCTATATATTACTAAAACTCTTATTATGTATACATGTATGTGTGTGTGTATGTGTGTGTGAGTGTATTACCAATATATATATATATATATATATATATATAATTCAACTCAACACTACCTCTGAGGACGAATAAATGTATGGTCGAAAGCGCTTGGGCAGAAGATATGGGACAATTCCTTTGCCATCTAGATTCGGACACTAGAAAAAAAAACAAGGAGTCTAGAAAAAATAAAGTTAAAAATAATAAACAGCGTTCCATTGTCTTTAGGTTTGGTTTCTTTTAATGGCATATCAACCTTCTTGGGTTATTTAATGCCAAAGCCATACTCCTAGAAGAACAGCAGTGATGCTATTTAACCAATAGCTGGGAGGATAAGTGGGTTCATACCTTTCCCAAGGGTATTTGTCCGAAAGCGAACGTAATAGCGCGACTAGAATTCGAACTCGTTTGCTACGATTCCGCAGTCTAGCGTCAATATATATATATATATATATATATATATATATATATATATATATTTCGCAACCAGTCTTGGAGAAGGAAAACTCTAAATTCAAACCTGTTAAACTCTGATTAAAATGACCTTGTGTCGCATCCTGCTTGCGCAGAGGGTGTATATATATATATATATATATCATCATCATCATCATCGTCATCATCAAATCAATCTTATAGCATGGATTTTCTCTGACTTTCTTTCTCTCTCCATCCATGACTAACATCCATCGCTCTTGGAAGGTCTTCCAAACTACATTCAGAGTCCGCGTACAGCTGATATAAATAGTTTCACGCTGGTCGGTTAATACCCGCACGTCTATGCGTAGGGATCCATGGAAGAAAGTTGCATATAAGTTCGGACTTGCTTCTCCACCAGTACCACGCATGTCTTGTTTGTCTTACTTCGATGATTTGTAAGATAGGAGATATGTGGCCGTACAACTGCTGCTTTGTGGGTTGTTGCTTTCAGGATTCTTTCAGAATGACACATAGTATTCTTGTGTCGTTCCTATCTAGCTTTTTCTCCATGGGTTTTGTTAGCCTCCATGTGGTGCATCCATACAGTAGTATTTACTCTTGGAGGAAATTCCGTTTTATTTGATCTGATATATATATATATATAGTTTGAGTGAAGGGAGGCAAGTGTTAATCTGTTCAAAACAGTACCCAGTATTCTTGTGTAGTTCCCATCTAGCTTTTTCTCCCAGTGTTTCGCTATAGTCCATGTGGTGCAGCAATACAATAGTACTGATACGGCTACTGCTACGAAAAATTCCCACTTCATCTTATCGGAGTGATCAGATTTCCATTCAGTCGACAAACTGTCGATAGCAGTCCATGCTTTTCCTATACGCAAGTTGAAATCACTTTCAGAAGACGAGATATTGCTGCTGAGGTATATGAAATAGTCTACTAATTTTAGAGGCTTGTCATTTAATGTGGAGATGGCTGGATACAGCTGGAGAAGCAGAAACGAAGTCATAAGCAAAGTTCTCCTGGGGGCTCCCAAGCATGGTCGTACCAGTGTTTGTTGACCGGCAAAGACATATTCATCCGCTTTGTGTGGACCCTGGATGCTGCTAAGAACGACAGACGACTGGACAGATGATGATGATGATATGTGTGTGTGTATGTGTAAGAGAAAGAGAGAGAGAGAGAGAGAGAGAGAGAGAGAGAGAGAGAGAGAGAGAATTCAGTCTAACTTGATGATATATATATATATATATATATTGTCATCAACTGACAGACTGTTTCATCGTATTATAACTCTTCAGTGTGGCTAGACCTACGAGATGTTTCAAGACGAAATTGAAACCCAGTTGACTTATATCAGTCGGATCGCTTACCCCAGAGCTATGGTCATTCTCAGCGTAAGTTAAGGTTGTTTTTTTTTTTTTAAGTATAAAGCTTTTTACGTTATCAGCTACCAGGAATGCTCAGTTCTTGAGAAGAGCAATGGCATTTCAGTGTATGTGGCAGCCTGCAAATTTCTCCATTAGAGTGCTCAAAGTACGGGCGGGGAGCATATATATATATATATATATATATATATATATATTGTTCTGGTGATCGCATAAGCGAGAAACTGTTACAAAGTGATGTTAACTCTGCTTCTACAGTTTCTTATATTCGCACACACACACACACACACACACACACACACACACACACACACACACACACACACACACATATCGAGTACACCAAACGACTTTTTGAAATATTCACTTTTTTCAGAAACAAAGATACTTGGATGTTATTATTTCTTGAGAAACATTATACAATTAAAAAGAAATTCATTCGGTAATATCTATTGCCAAAATCTAACGCATTGAAACTTTGTACTCAAAAATATAATTACAACACCTCTGTAAAGAAAAAGAAAAAGGCATAAGTATATTTATTTACCAACCCCTCGGCTCAAGGAGGAGGCAACACGAGGTCAATTTTTTAGCGAGGTTTTGACAGGTTTGAATTAAGAGTTTTCTTTTTCTCAGACTGGTAATTAAACAATGGTCGAAGAGCTTAATCTGCCCTGCTATTTATGAGGGGAGAATTGTTGGATTCATACTTTTCTCAAGGATATTAGCTTTATGTAAAATGCAAATAGCCTTGTTCGGGATTTGAACTCGGGTTGCTGTGTCCATTTGTTACTACGATAACCATTACATTACAAGCGTATCCTTGTATATATATTTTTGACTGTTAAATATTTATATATTTGGTTACTGAGTTTCAATGTCGAAGAGTTTGGTAATCAATAAAACCTAATAATATCCGTTATGTTTGAACAATGTTCTGCTAGAAATTATAACATACTTATATCCTTGGTTTGTGAGAAAATGAAATTTTTATGAAAAGTTATAAAAGGTCTACTTATTTACAGGCGATACTGTGCACAACAATGGCCCTGTCGGCTGGGGGTGTAGAATATAACGACTGCACCTCTATTGAGGGGTAAGTCTTCCCCCAAGAGTGTCCTGGATATGACACTAAACAAACTGATGATAAGGCTCCAGTAATGCTGGAGCTTTGGGGAATGCAAAGTACTCCTTTATAGCCATCGCCACCAGATTCATACTGGCCCAGAGTGGTAGCATCTGATAGGGTCCTATCTATGGGTCAAATATAACTAAATAGTGTACTTATGCCAAACTGAATTGCTTAAAATAGAACTGTTTAAGTGTATGAATTTGGCATTATATAACCTACAATGGTTGATATGCTATAAAACCAAATAAAAAATGTTCACTGCAAAAGACGGTATATCATAACAGTGCACTTTAGATACACTAATTTCGAGAATAAAGCAATTGTCAGTCCACTTTGCAAATGAATGGTTGTATTGTGGATCTTTTTTGAGCTGAATATCATTTTTTAAATATCAAAATTAAAATTATTCTCTACTGGAATAGAAGCATCAATATCATCAAGGAGTTCATGGGTCGCCTCGTTACTTTCTAAAAAATATTTTCTTGCCATTTACATACTTTAGTCAAGGGATGATACTGACAAGGCTTTATTGACATGATTGGCTCGGAGACTAAGATATTCATATATCCTTTCCAAAGGTGTCAGAGTAAGTATAGTCTCAGTAATTGTTATTAAAATTCGAAATCAGTTTATCAATTGTCCATTCTGGATTTATTGTAATAAATGAGAAGAATTTGTCAATTTCTTCTCTGTAAATGTTCCCGATATCAAACTACCCAGTTTAGAATGAAAACTTATCGAAGAAAAGAATGTCTCTCATGGGAAAATTGGTTTGTTTTCTTTTTTAATGGCATATCAACCTTCGTTGGTTATCGAATGCCAAAGCTATCCTCGTAGAAGAACAGTAGGTGGTACTATTCAACTTATAACTGGAGGGATAAGGAGGTTTATATCTTTTCCCAGAGTATTAGTCCGAAATTGAATGTTATTGTAGGACTTGAGTCCGAACTCGCTTACTACAGTATTGCAGTCCAGTACGTTAGCCACTATGTCTTTGGAATTCCTCTAGGAAAATAGGGGATTCTCGTCAAGTGAGTGTCTCTAAAAATAAATGACAATCAATGGAAATCTATGTTGCTGTAATACAGAATACAGAATTTGAATTTGAAAATTTTAGAAACAAAACAAAAAATAAACAAAAAAGGTCCTCCACTAAACAAACTAAGAAATAAACGACCCCCCACAAAAAAGAATTATTTGCCTTACTAATATAATTATTCATATTCAATAAGGCATTACTAATCAAGTTTGTATTCTTGAGAAGTTGGATGATATGAAATGATGGTAAGGACGTTCTCCAATGGATACTTGCACATAGGAGAACCAGTGTTGAATGACCAGCAAAGATTTACATTCATCAGATCGGTGCAGTCACAGTATGCATAGACAGATACTTCAGCAAGTATTTTAAGTGTTGATGGCTACTTCAGATAATATTTTAAGTTTTGACCTCATACCCTACGTAGACTGCTACTCAACTAGTATTTTTTGTTTTGACCACATACCTGGATTAGACAGATACTTTAGGTAGTATTTTAAGTTTTGACCTCATAACCGACTATTGTATCGTGGTAAGGAAACGGTACACAGTGAAAATAAAGTTAATTGTTTATTAAGTCAAGTGTTACAGTCCGACTCGTATTATAAGTCTCGCGTTGTTAGTGTTACGTCCGAAGATGGTCTTACTACTGACCGACGTCCTTTCAGAGCTGTCTCTCTGCTTCACTTTCTGTCTGCCTTCTGTCTCTAGCTTAAGAGACATGGCGTCTTTTATACCGGAAGTCATGTGGTACGAGCCACTATACAACACCGACTTAAACAGCTACTTCAGATAAAACTTTAAGTCTTGAATATGTTACCCGACGTTGACAGTATTTTGCGTGCTGTTTCAGTTTGTTTCTGAAGTGGCTACTTAAACATGAGTTTGAATAAATCTTTTTTATCATCTGGGTGTTCATATAATCCACTTTTTTCCCCAGTCTCGCCAACTATGCAGAAGTATCAGAACAGAACCATTCAGCTTTGTTAACGCAATCTATCTTGGGCATATGATGATATGTAAGTTCATAGATCGTGTCATACAATTGGTATTATGTAACGCTGAAAAGTTTGTTGGATGTTAGTTGGGAAGGTGATGAGCGACGTCAAGTAACTTTCTTTGTCTTGAGAGATGAAGGAATTAACTAATGAACGCAGACATTTTTATTTACCTTTATTGTGTAAAGGGAAACCTCCACGTTCATTATTAGAATACTTGATGATATAAAAGGCCGTCTATTGATATTCAATGTTGCAGTGATATAGAATTAGGCGTAGATTAAAGGGTCTGGATTACACTTTGAACAAAAAGATAACTTAAATTTATATATAAGATTCGGAAGAAATATTTTAAGCTAGCTTTTCGGAATAAAGGAGACCTTACAAGGTGTATTAAAATATGTTGATTGGTTGGTTGGATGGTTAATTTTACTAAGATTTTTATTACGCTAGTTATGATAGAGAAAACCTAAAATTTAACTTGAGAATTTAATAATTTGAAAGTTTCTTATAAATTGAACTACCATGACCAGAAAATCCAGCAAACACTGGCGTGCGACATACGGAACCACTGGACAGCAGTTTCGACCTTATTAGGTCTCATCAGCAGTGTATACCGTGATATCCCCAACTGGAGATTGAACCAGGGACCACAGAAAAAAAAAAAAAAAAAAAGAAAATGTACATTGGAAGTTTCTTAAGTAAATTAAAACGCATGTTTCGATAATTTCTGAAATTATCTTTATTAAGATTATTGTTTTATAGAGTTTTACGAATCTTTTGCAAGGCAAAACCTTTTTGTATTCTGTGTTTTCTATTACACCTTCTCGTTCCGCAGGTAGGACAGCGTTTTTTCACTTTATGATACTGACTCATTAGAGAGCAAATGTGAGACTTTTACTTTGATAATCTCTTTTTCATTTTTCAGGGGTCGGGGGTGGTGTTATGGCATATCAACCATTGTGGGTTCTTTAATGCCAAATTAATTTTTATACATACAAACAGTTTTATTTCAACCTATTCAGTTTAACATGAGTACAGTTTAAATGTCAAAATAGTTCTATTTTAAACAATTTAGTTTAGCATAAGGACACTTTTTAGTTCTATTTAACCCATAGATAGGAACTTATCAGGAACTACCACTCCGGGCCAGAGTGGACCTGGGAGCGATGGCAATAAAGGGTTACTCCGCATTCTCCAAAGCTCCAGCATTACTGGAGCCTCACCATCAGCTTGTTTAGTGTCATAAACAGGACACTCGTTGGGGGAGTCTTACCCCTTTGCAGAGATGCAGTCGGTGTATTCTCTAGCCCCAGCCGACTGGGCCCTTTTCATTTCTGTATTACACTATGTATCTATCTATCTATCTATCTATCTATCTATGTTAGAGTAGATATAGAGTCAACGCATCTTGATAACTGAGTTTCTTAAGGTAACTGTGAATTGATTTGATGAGTGCACAGTTATCAAGCACAGTTGACTTAATGTCTACGCCATCCAAACTCAAAAATAAGCGCTCTATCATTAGTACTGAGCACATTTTAATAGATATAGGAAATTATATATATATATATATATATATGTGTGTGTGTGTGTGTGTGTGTGTGTTGTGTAAAGGAAACAAAGAAAAATACATATAAACGGATGAGAAAAAATTTATTACTAAAATATTAATTAGTTCCACTAAAGCGTTTCGACATGGATTATTTAAGATGAATTACGAAAATTTCAAGTAGAAAGTGTTTTTTGGCATCTTCAGGGTGGGAATTATAAATTCAAATTAGCGGTTTGAACGAAAACAGAAAAATATTCGAAAAGTATCCGAAAAGGTTACGGTCACGAAGCGGAAATTTTTTCAACAAGTTAAGCGTCTATAAAAAGTCGGTTTGTGTAGATGGAGAATGAAAGAAAGTAGAAATGAAGGAAAGAGGAAAAAAGAAGAAAGAAGGAAAGAAAGGGAAAAGCGTGAAGAAAAGGGGAAATTAGAAATGTCTGTTTAATCATCGTTGTTAGTGTAAGTTGAAATCCTTCAACATAATCGAGGAACACAAAAGAGACTTTAAATCAGGTAATTTTTCCGACGCATTAGTTATTCATCATCATCATCATCATCATCATCATGTCGTGCTGGTAGCACGGATATCCCTGACCCTCTCTCGCCACTTTTCCCTATCGTTCATCGCCTCAGGCAGGTCTTCTGGACAACATCCTGTATCCTCACATAGTTGCTGAATGTATGTTCGTGCTGGTCGTCCTGCTTTTGCACGGCCATGTGTGGGTGTCCATAACAATACATCACTTATGAGTTCGTTCCTGCTTCTCCAGCAGTGTCCTGCATGTCTGGTTCGTCTAACTTGAATAGTTTTCGTGATAGGAGGCAAGAGGTCGTAAAACCACAAATTTGACTTCCAACATTCACATATCATCGCATTCATTCATGCTAGAAATAAACGTAGAATCATAGAATCTTCCACTATTTCTCATTATAAGACAATAGAACAATGGCCAGGATTCTATAAAATTTCACCTAAGCCAAAATTACGTTGAAGGATTTCTACCTGGAATTTTTGTAATTTCATATCTTAAATTATCCATGTCGAAACGCGTTGGTGGAACTAGTTAATATTTAAGTTATAAATTTTTCTCATCCTTCTATATGTATTTCTCTTTCCATGGTCTTTATACAACATATCTGTTTGATTAAACCTGATACCTTACTCAAATATATATATATATATTCATTTGATGAAGGTTTTGTTGGTTACATAGCTATTTTTTTTATTTCAGCAAGTATATATATATATATATATATATATATATATGTGTGTGTGTGTGTATGTGTTTCTGAGTGTGTGTATGTTGTTTGTTTGGTTGGTTCGCTATTTGGTTGGTTTTCAACATGCCAACCCTTGTCGAATTATTTTATGTCGAAGTCAGTCTAACAATTATAGTCTCCAGTTATATACAGTACCAATATTTTCACGCTAATCTAAACAGTTAAACGTTTCCGAATCAATAACCGTATCAATATTTTAAAAATCAATGTATCAATTAGTTTTAAATTATTTTCAAAATTTTCTATTTGACCTTAAGATGAGACATTTACGTCTACCACCTGCATACAACAAGCGTGAATTAGTTCCATATGCGAAAAAGAAATAAGATATATACGAATATTTTCTACTGCATCTTTTATCTTTTTTTCACTTCATCTTTCCGTTAAGAATTTTGAATCCTTTTCATTTCAACCCAATTTCATTCTTTACCTCATTGATATAACCTATAAGCTTTTCTCATTTTATCTTCCCATTGTTTCAATCTCTTCATATATATATATATATATATATATATATATATATATATATATATATATATATATAATGCAAGGCTCTTCATATGAATCGAGCTCTCGGTAGCCGTTAAGCGGATATATGTAAACAAAAACAATTGTGATACATAAGCGTTTAAATTTCCTTCGTTTGCGCTAGTTTCCTTGTAGCTGAGAAGTAGAATTTTGGATTGGCGTTTGAGTCAACCAGGTTTTGATCCAGCTTTGGGAATCTTGCCTGTCTAGCCACACTGAAGAGTTCTGATAGAACGAAACAGATCTGTCTGTGAATGACTATATATATATATATATCAAGGGATTATGATATATATAAGTGTGTGTATATATATTGTCATCCACAGACAAACTGTTTCGTTGTATCTCAACTCATCCGTGTGGCTAGACAGGCGAGATGCTTCAAGCCTTGATCGAAACTCGGCTGACTTTACGCCAGGCGGATATCTTACCGCACAACCATCAGCAATCTCAGCGTAAGCGAAGGGATTTTAACGCATATGTATCATTTTACTTTTGTTTACATATGCGCTTTAACGGCTACCAGTGCTCAATTCATTAGAAGAGCTTTGCATTACGCGAGTAGCAGCCGGTAATTCATTCGCGCGAGTGCACAACCCCCGGAACCTACCGTAACTTTCGGTGTATAAGTCGACCTTTATGTCTGAAAAAATCTCTACAAAATTAGGCGTGACTTATAGAGTAAGATTTTAATCTAGGTATTTATCACTGAGTCGTCAACCATTAGTAAGGGTTTTAATTTTGGCTCAGCCGTATAAGTCGACTTCTGGTTTTGTAGAGATTTTTTCCCGACATAAAAATCACCTTTTACGCCGTAGTTTACGGTTTATATATATATATATATATATATATATATATATATGTGTGTGTGTGTGTGTGTGTGTGTGTATAGGGCGGTTCCAGGTGAGCATTGTCTGAAGATAGCGGTTTCAAATCCTACCCAAGCCGGCCAGAGGTTTACTTGGTCAAAAACGTGCTGCGATAGACAACAACTATGAAAGGCAGTAATTACTGGGGCTACTCATCATTCCTATCCGAGGTCGCGGTAAAATCACATGACGAAGGCCAGAGGTGAAATTTGGCCGAAACGTAGTGAAAGAAGAAACAACACAAAAAAAAAACTATCAAGATGAGGACAAAAAAGTCCGCAATAAATAAAAAAATAATTCTCTGATTAAGAAGCCTCATCTCAAAATGATTCCAATTAAAAGACAATTGAAACTTTTTGTGTTTCATTTTTCGCACTTTTCAAAGGCATGAATTCGTGTATTCTTACCCAGCTATGAATAAATAGGAAGGTGATTCTATGCAGCCTTGAAAGAAGGCAACTTATCTAGGAGAAAGAGGAACTTTTGTCCGTGGCATAATGGTTAACGTGTTAGACTGTGACTTCATAATAAGCGAGTTCGAACTCAAATCATGCTATTACGTTCACTTTCGGACTAATACCCCTGAGAAAGGTATGACGCTCCTTCTTCTTCCAGCTATGGGTTAAATAGTATCACTGTTGTTTTGTTAAAGGATGGTTTCGGCATTAAATAACCAACGAAGGTTGATATGCCATTAAACAAAGAAACCAAACCTGGACATCAACATATGGTACATTTGTTCCTGTATTAACATACCATGCTCGTATACTTCGACTGGCTAAAATTACAAATATACAAAATGTAAAACTTGGTTACTATATATATATATATATATATATATATATATATATATATATATATATATATCCTTTCTAGGGCGTTGCTATCATTCCCAGGCTGTCCACTCTAACTCACAGTGGTAGTACCTGCTAAGGTCCCATGTATGGGTCATAACGAAATGTTGGAAAAATTATTAGTATTAGATCGGAATACTTAGAACACTGCACGCCTATTATATTAAGAATAGTTGCTCGAAGCTATTATTGTTGAGAAATTATCGTTAATTACTTGAGGCTTACAAAAACTGACTTAAATTAACATTAAATAACCCAACAAGGGTTGACATGCCGTATAACTAATGAAACGAAACGACTCACATGCGCGCTCATTCCTTATCTATCTATCTATCTATCTATGAAAATAAATCTTTCACTTTGCTGGTTTTCGCAATTTTGTCTTTCTGATAGGTCGCAGAAAATCTGCCCCCCTCCACTCGTCGGAACTTTAAGTTTGGAACACCGGACTATACTTTTATGAGTAATTATACGTTAATTAGTATAAAATGAAACGCAGTTTCTTCCAGGCAGCGGTCACATCGATACAGCTATATGGCTGCACTACATGGACGCTAACAAAACGACTGGAGAAGAAGCTAGACGGGAATTACACAAGAACGCTACGTGCAATCTTAAACAAGTCCTGGCGGCAACACCCCACAAGACACCAACTGTACGGCTACCTGCCCCCTATCACGAAAACTATTCAAGTTAGACGAACCAGACATGCAGGACACTGCTGGAGAAGCTGGGACGAACTCATAAGAGATGTATTGTTATGGACCCCCACACATGGCCGTGCAAAAGCAGGACGACCAGCACGAACATACATTCAGCAGCTATGTGAGGATACGGGATGTTGTCCTGAAGACCTACCTAGGGCGATGAATGATAGGGAGGAGTGGCGAGAGAGGGTCAGGGATATCCGTGCTACCAGCGCGATATGATGATGATGATACGTTAATAAATGTTATCTCGTGGCTAATGTTTTTGAAGATCACGTGACTATTAGTAATACTACAAATATGACTACAACTTGAATTTTAAAAGTCTTGACTACTCGGTAATCCCAAAAGAATTCATGGTAAAAATAACTGAGAAAAGGTTATAATTTTTGCTGCTATTAAAAAAAAGTTATATCTTTGGATAAAGTTTTAGTCTCCGTTAAAAAGGTTGTAATTTTGGTCTGTATAAAAACATGGTAAGAACTTGTGGTTTCAATAAAAATAAAAGGTTATTACGCTGGTCCCTATAAAAAAGTAAATAACATTGATCTCTATAAAAAAGCTTATATTGGTCACTATAATAAAAGTTTATAACACTGGTTTCTATAAAACAAATGAGCAAATAATTTTAGTCTTTATAAAAAGAAAAAAGATTACACCATTGGTCTCTATAAAAAAAAAGATATAGTTTTAGTCTTAATGTAAATAAAAAGTTATAACTTTGGCCTCTTTTTTATCGAGAGCAAAAAGGTTTACAATTTTAGTCTCAATAAAACAAGGTTATGACAATGGTCTCTATAAAAAGTTGTAATAACATTGATTTCTGTAAATAGGATATAGCTTTTGTCTCAATAAAAAAGAAGGGTTTAACTTTGGTCTCAATTTTAAAAAGTTTATAACTTTGGCCTCCATGAAAATAGTAATGAGAAAGCATACGGTCAAACAAAAACGTAAAGGTTCGGTTTGGCTAACTTGACGGATACAAAAATAAGGGTTCAATTTAGTATTATACAAAAGAATAAGAATAATTTAATGAAGATATTTTCCAGGTTCCCATTAGTAACCACAGAATATTTGGTGGCTATAGCTCTTGCAGTCTTTGAGCTTGACAGTATCAAACAGACGAACTAAGACAATAATGATGGTAATGATGGTGATGTTGCCAAACGAATATTGACTGTGGTGACTCCTCTAATGATGGTATTAATGGAAAAAATATGACAGTTGTGATATAGAAATAGTGAGGATTTGTACCACTGAGGTCGTAAAGGTGATAATGACAGTCATTGTGGTAATTGTAAGAGATGATGTGGGGACAACAATGTCATTCAGAATAGTATTAGTGTTAATATGGAGATGGTAGTCGTAGTGGAATGCGAGTGGTTGCAAATATGGAGAGAAGACGGTGGTGGTGATGCTGGTAATAGTGCCATGAGATTCTAATTATGCTACTGCTGCTGCTGCTGTTGATTTTTTGTTTGTATGACGAGGCTCATGATGACATTGATTGCCGAGTGTTGATTAGATAGTTGCTTTAATAGTAGTCTTTTTGCCAAAATGGTATAAGAGGAATCGATATTGGTTGATGTTTTCGCGACTCTTACAGAGGGACTTGTTTGGTCGACTGGTTGACTTTTGTATGTGTTGTCATTATTGAGTTGAATAACTGACAGAAAGCTTTCTTTTAGATTTGCTACGAATAGATGCAAAAAGAAAGTTCTCAATGGAGACTGTCAAAGTCACTGAAGGTATGAGGAGAGCAAAAACTGTTTTCAAAACAGGATTCTATAGGTTTTTTAATTTGTTGTCTTTCTTCTTTTTTCTCTTTTTTCCATCTTTTTTCGTTCTTTGATTTTTTTTCATCATTCCTATTAGGAATGTTATTTTTTGTGCATTTGTATTTTTTAAACAATATTTTGTCTGTTCCTACATTGTTTTAACCTTTTCTTTCTTTCTTTCTTTCTTTCTTTCTTTCTTTCTTTCTTTCTTTCTTTTAGTTCAACAATCTCATTCTTTCTTTCTTTCTTTCTTTTTCGCGAACTTTTTATTCATTCACCATTTTGATTTTCTTTCTTTCTTTCTTTCTTTCTTTTAAATACATTTTACTTTCTTTCGTTCTTTAATCATAAATTATTTTGAAAAGAATATTCTTTCTTTCCTTCTTTATTTCTTTTTATTAAATATTATTTGTTCTTTCTTTATTTCCACTTTTTTGTAATTCTTTTTCTTCCTTTATTTCTTTCTCTTTGCATTAAATATTTTCTTTTTTTCCCCCCAGTTTTGTCCTTTTAAAAATATTCTGCACATTTCTCCTTTTATTCTTTCCCCCCGCCATTGTTCTTGTTTTATCGATTTTGAATAATCCTTCTTTCTTTCTTTCTTTCTTTCTTTCTTTCTTTCTTTCTTTCTTTCTTTCTTTCTTTCTTTTGTTTATTTGTTTATTCATTAATCGTTTCGATAAATTCCATCTTAATCCCTTCTCTGTTCGATATTTTTCTCTCTTTCTTGATTCCTTACTCATTGATTAATCAAGGACTCACAAATGAAGTGCAGAAGCAAATAGGGTGTGCACTCGGGGTAGGTGCGATGATCAAGTTGAGGCAAATTTTTAAAAAGAAAAAATGTAGGAGAGAGAGAGAGAGAGAGAGAGAGGGGGGGGATTGAGATGATGATGATGATGATGATGATGATGATGATGATGATGATGATGATGATGATGATGATGATGATGATGATTAAATAAATATATTAGAGTTATAAGCGAGTAGATGAAGGATAAGACAGAGTGAAAAAAAAATAAGAAAGAAAGAGAGGGGTGAAGAGTGATAGCAAGAAGTAACTTACGAAAATGTAAAGATAATAATGAAGAAATCTTTAAAGAAATGTCGCGACGAAGACAATAATGGCTTTCGCATGACAGAAGATTGTGAATAAGTTCTCGTCTAGTCAAGTTACCCCACGTGATTATATATAAGGGAGAATCAATAAGTCCCTAGCTATAGTTTGTTCTGATATTTTCACTGCATAATATTCAATCTAGACAATTAATACCAATCACTGAATAAAATGCATTGACAAAGAACGATGTTATTGTGAAAAATTAATATCTATTGTGTAAAATAGGTGCTTTTTTTCATCAACTTATTGATTTACCAATGTTAGAACCGGACTTTCACATGCTGAGGTCCTAACCTATATGAAATTTGAGGCCTTTCTCTAAAAAATATTAAATTAATGATAAAGAAAAACACTGTGTATATATATATATATATAGTATTTTTATTTATACACTGTGTATAAATAAAAACACTATATATATATATATATATTGCCCAGTCGGCTGGGGCTGTACAATACACTGACTGCACCTCTGCAGAGGGGTAAGAACCCCCACCTAATGAGTGTCCTGGATATGACACGAAACAATCTGATGGTGAGGTTCCAGTAATGCTAGGGTTCTGGGGAATACGGAGTACTCCTTCATTGCCATTGCTCCCAGGTCCACTCTGGCCTGGCGTGGTAGGACCTGATAGGGCCCTATCTATGGGTTAAATAGAACTAACGGCATACTTATGCTAATCTGAACTGTTTGAATAAAATGAATAGCTTGAAATAGAAATGTTTTTGACAATTAAATCGTACTTACATTTAAACTGCGTGCTTAAGCTAAACTGAATTATTTGAAACAGAACTGTTTTTTGACATTGAAACTGTATTTAAACTAAACTGAATCGTTATGTATTGAACTGTTTTGACATTTTACTGTGTAAACAAAATCTGTACTTACGTTAAACCGAATTAGCTGAATTAGAACAGTTTGAATGAACTGAATAGCTTGAAATAGAAATGTTTTTGACAATTAAACTGTGTACTCATGCTAAACTGAATTGTTTGAAATAGAACTGATTATTTACGTAAAATGGATTTGACGTGAAATAACCTACAAAGGTTGATATGCCATAAAACCAGCCAACCAACCAACCAACCAACCAACCATATATATATATAGTATTTTTATTTATCTTAATGATTAAATTTTTCACCAATCTAATACCAGGACGAGTCATACCAAAGACTCAAAAAATGGTACTTGATACCTCCTTGCTTAACACTCAGCATTATAAGGTAAGGATCAAGGGTAAAGTTGAGCAATCCAGGGAAAGGAGTAGCGCCCTCCCTTACACTTCGGTGTAGTAGCTATTGAAAACAAAGCCTTCAGGCCACCCTCGACTACGTTCGCCAACTTCATTTTACTCCATATATATTAATAATGAAGAAAAACACTATATATATATATATATATATATATATATATATATATATATATATATATATATAAACACAATATATATTTATAACAAAAAACATTAAAAAACACTATATATATATATATATATATATATATATATATATATATATATAAACACTATATATATATATATATATATATATATATATATATATATATATATAAACACTATATATATATATATATATATATATATATATATATATATATATATATATATAAACACTATATATATATATAAAAATTAAAAAAAAAATTAAAAAATACAAATAATGATATCCCCTGACCCTGAAAAATTATTAAATAAGAGATGTGAATCAATAGCGAGATTTTGACATAGGACTAAATTTAAACTATAGAAAAATTATCATAGATAATGATCAAATAAAAAAAACATAGGATTAAATTGAGATTTAAGGTAAATGAATAAAAATTAAATAAAATTAAAAAAATGAGAAGAAACCATATGTATACGTACTCTTCAATAAAAGGGTAAATGAATTAATAGGCTCGAAAGCAAAACTGAAATTAAATAAATTTTAATTTTGATTTTAAATCTTGAATTTAATTTAATGTAAGTATTACTGTATCCTTACGTAAAGTTATTAAATAAAGTTATTTTATCTAAATTAGTAATAAATCTGGAGTTTTAAGTCGAAAAGTAATTAGAATTAAAAAAAAAAAAAAATTAATTTACTATAATTCCAACCGGCAATAAAATAAAAAAAACCGGAAGTGGGCTAAATGAAGAGAAAATTCTTCACCCCTCTTCTATCCTCTCCCACCCTTCATTCCTGTGTCTATTCTGAATCATTTTATTAATAAGATCTGAAGAAGTCCTGTTAATTTTTTTTTCGTATTTTTGATTTTTATCAAAAACATATAATAGGATGGAAATAAATTTATAATCCCAATGTGACCGGTTTTTGTTTTTTCTTTAAGAAATTATTGCTCTGTAATGTCAGTTACATTGAGCTCTTTACAAGGAAAATTTAAATGTTCACTGTTGAATGTTTTTTTTTTGTCCTGGTGGAATTACTCCCAACTCCGGTTTAACTGGACCGAATAATACTGTATATATATATATATATATATATATATATATATATATATATATAGTTTTTCTTAATCATTAATTTAATATTTTTTTAGAGAAAGGCCTCAAATTTCACCAGGCTATAAGTCTAATAAGTAGAGTGTTTACCAGTGGTCCGGGAGACCGGGGTTCAATCACAGGTGGAGTCATTCCAAAGACTCAAAATTTGGTACTTAATTTCTCCTTGCTTAACACAGCATTATAAAGTATGTATCAAGGGTAAAGTGGAGCAATCCAGGGAAAGGAATAGCGCCCTCCTCTACACTTCGGTGTAGTAGCTATTGCAAAGGGAGCCTTCGGGTCACCCTCGACTAAGGTCGCCAACTTTACTTTTTATATATATAGCAGCGTCAGTCCTACTCTGTAGTTGCCACACCTTGACTCTAGCGAAACACCCGAAGAAAAAGTTTGCTCGGAACAAATATTGCTGTTTTGAACAAATTTTGGGAAACAGCATATCATAGAACAGAAGCTGATCGGCCACTTGCCTTCCATCACGAAAACTATCCAAGTAAGACGAGCAAGACATTCTGAGATTGCTGGAAAAGCATTGACAGACTCATAAACTGTATTCTCTCATGGACTGCAACCCGTGGGTAAATATATATATATATATATATATATATATATATATATATATATATATATATATATATATGCACACAAACGTACATATATAATTTTGATGAATCAGTGTTTAGGAGGAAATACTTGAAAATATATTTTAAAAATTGAGAATCGGAGGGCGTATAAGTAAATTTAGCACAAATACAAGTGTGTGTACTCTGACGGAGAATAAAATTACAACACGTTGGATATAAATTACAATTTTATAAATTTACTGGTGATATTATGTATTTACCAACCCGTCCGCACAAGCTGTATGAGACACAAGGTCAATTTTTAAGCAGAGTTTAACATGTTTGAATTCAGAATTTTTGTTCTCGTAGACAGGTTGCCAAACTAAGGTTAAAGAGCCCAGTCTACCGTACTATCTGCCCCTAGCTGGAGAGGGAATAAATGGATTCATATCTTTTCCAATGATATTATCTCTAAGTGAAATGCAAATAGCCTCGGTCAGGAGTTTAACTCTAGTCATGTGTCTAGAATTAACTTAGAAAAGAATACATTTCTATAACGTTTTCTTGAGAAATACTATTTATTTTAAACATGTAAAGAAAAACTTGCTCTGATCTCTCTCTCTCACTCTCTCTCTCTCTATCTATATATATATATATATATAAACGAATTTTCGGAACAACGCCAGTAGAGTGAACCCTAAGCTTCTACGGAGACAATCATCTGGAGGTTGCAGGTTCAATCCTCACTACAGGCGAGTAACAATGCAGAAATACCTAACACTTGTACCCGGTTATGGCTAACGGAATCAGAACAGGCGACCCCCGTAGTTTTAATAAAGGATGTAGTTCGAAGTTCCATGAAGGTTCCCGAGTTCGACAAACACCTGAAGGCCGGAAGACATATCGGCCGAAATGTTGTGGAAATAACAATAAAGATGAAGACAATAGTCTGAAAACCCTTAATTATAAAAATCAACAAGCTTCGTCTCAGAAATTTAGACAGCCAATAGGGTGATAATTCTAAAATAGATGGAGTCATTATTTTAATGGGACAAATCAAGAACAAATGATACAATAATGAAAACTATATTTATTGAAACGTAAAAGGATAAAGTTTTAGGATTTGAACCTATTTAGTCTCAAACATTAACCAAAAAATGTGAAGAGAAGACAAAGAGTATATGCTTCAGAAATCCGCCGTTCATTTAAAACCACTGTTGAACGCAGCCTGCAAAGTTGTTGATAACGCGTACATCATCCTCCTGGGTGATTGCTTGAATCTTCTCAGAGGCCCAGATGGTAAGGAATTCTCCTTATAATCTTCATAAATGCCATGAGATTCAAAGTTCTTGACCAACTTAAAAATCTGACTCCTGTTTGGAAATGTGTTGAAATTGAACTTTCTGTATCTCGCTTGAACAAAGACTTAGTTTCGTAATATGTCTTCCCACAAAAGATCATCAGCTCCATCGTCCAAGACATAAATTGACTATGTGGTTAAATATTTCAAAATGTAAACTATTTTGTTGCGATAATCTGAAAATAGAAAGTAATCAAGTCAACAGGGAAGACCCGAGAGACAGCTGCTTTGTTTCAACAATTGTGAAACATTGTATATAAGTTCAATAAATGGTCACTAGTGAGTATGTGATTGCCTGGATGATCTTGTATGTGTTTACGAATGGATCTTGGAACATATTAAGCAATTATCTTCTCTAGTCTTTGGAAGGTTCTCTCAACAAAGCATCTATTTAAATCGGCAAACAACTAAACAATGTTGAATGTTAGAGAGAACATCTTAATGAAACTAAGGGAACGCACTCCTAACAGTAAAGAAGGTACATACAATGGTGGAAATAAAGTAATTGTTAACAGACAATGAGATTTTATCAGCAAGGATTTGACTATGGGATCTAATGCACGGAATGTTGATACAGATCGGCCATTTTGGATGTTCACTCTTTTTGTTATAAGTAAGTTTAAAAATTTTAACGTTACAGTCCGCGGCATCGTTGATGTCTATATTGTGTTTTATTCAGTAAGTTTTTACTTCTAGTTACAGCTTCATTACATTGTTGAATTTAGCTTACTGAAATTTTTCTTTTGCTCATAAAAATTAAACTATGGCTTATTCTATTCGTTAAAGCTACGTTTATTTTCTAATAACATCAAAGCATTGTGTGAAGAAAAAGTCTCAATGGTGTCGTAGACTCTTAATTTAATTCATTATTAACCTCTTGGGATAACCATAGTAAAGGAAAATATTATTGATTTTTTTAGTTCAATCACAACTGTGATACAAACACATTTACAAATGCAAAACACAGGCGTATGCAAATGCAAATATAGGCGGACTCTGTTGCTTCAGGTAGGAAAGTTTATTAACTTCTTGACTTCGGTTGTTCGACATATGGAGAGAGACACAATTCTTAAAAGTCTTTGCTAACCATACTATCCGACACCATCTCAACGCGCGGTGCATCTTGTGATGTTTAAGATCTCTGTCGGTAGAGATCTGAAAAACCCAACTACATCTTCAACGGCCCAAATCCAACTCTCAACTGATTCTTTTTCAAAATCCTCAAATTCTCTGGACAATTTCTTCCGGGCATGACGTCATCCACACTCCAGCCCGATTTCCTGTCTGTGGTTCATTATGACAATGGTGATTGTCATATCCTTTGCGCTAGAGCGTAAAACTGTACCCAATGACGTGAACTCTTAACCCGAATAGTTCAAAGCCCAACCAAACTGAATGATAAAATATAATTAACGAAAAATAATAAATACAAAAAAAATCATTTCTTAATTATATAACAAGTTTTCTATTTGCACTCAGGACAAATTGTAAGTGCACGATGGATAAAGCTTTTTACTGAAACTAATTTTGTTTATTTTGGGAGCAAACGAGTCCCAATTAAGACATAACTCTTTCTCTCTCTCTCTCTCTCTCTCTATATATATATATATATATATATATATATGTGAATAGACTTAAAAGGAATAATCCAAATAAAGTGCTCAGTTCGCGACTAATTGATATATATGTGTTCACATGCAAAAAAAAAAAAAAAAAAAAATCATTAATTACAAGAAAATTAATAGACATATTCTATTATAAATCTATTTCTCGAGCTGCTCAAATCCCATCTGAAGAACCTGTGAACGAAATGGTGAAATAAATTTATTACGGAGTCTATCGATTAATTTTCTTGTCATTAATGATATATATATATATATATATATATATATATATATATATAGTGCAATTAGAAGGAAACTCAAACCTGGTTAAGTTGTCATTATAAACTTATTTCGCCGGAGAATATTGTTATACTCTCCATCTCGTCAGATGACTTTTTACATGTTAGACTTTGAGGAACAGCAAATGTGTTTGAGTTTCCTTCTACTTGCACTATATACGCTCTGAATGTGAATTTTGTTATATACCTGTAAGGAATAAATGATGGAACAACAGCCATACACCGAGAACTGACATAGATTTATATGACATTCCTCATATATTTTATACAAGAATAATCTACAGCCAGTGTCTTCGGACGCTAACAGGATATTACTAATATATATATATATATTAGCTCTCTGCGGACGATATATAAGTGCCTAACAGTCAGGATGTGAACAGATAGACTGCTTACAGAGGTGACCTTTATAGCAATGAAGGTTGGTGAAGGATCAGCCACATTTTTTGGATGAGCTGATAATCGAAGAATGAGAATGGAGCCCCAGTACACCATAGATTCTTTAAACAACACTCTTCAAGTTTAGAATTCAGGAATTTTTCTTCTCCGATATCATCCGATTCTAGAAACATATATCTTAATTCGGGTTTCATTTTATGGATTTCCCATCAATCCTTAATATTGTGTCGTTGTGCGGGAAGGGCATTGTTAATGTCCTTACGAATGGGATACGGTTTTGTCACTTTCTTTTAAAAATATGAAATAAAGAATTCCTTCCTTGGAACAATAATGGCTCCATAAATTTGATATTCAATAGCATTTTGGTGGTCGCTACGTTCTATAAAACCTGATTTCAGTTTGTTGATATGATTGAATGAACCATTATTATTAGAGCACCGGCTCATTAGCCTAATGTGTAGAGTGTTCGCCAATGGTCCGGGAGACCTATGTTCAATCCCAGGTTGCGTCATACTAAAGACTTTAAAAATGGTACTTGAAGCCTCCTTGCTTAACACTCAGCATTATAAGGTAAGGATTGAGGGTATAGTGGAACAATCCAGGGAAATGAGTTGCGCCCTCCCCCACGCCTTGGTGTTATAGCTATTGAAAAGGGAGCCTTCATGTCACCCTCGACTACGGTCGCCAACTTTACTTTTACTTATCTCTGGCAAAAAAAATGGAATTAGCCCATTTAGCCGATGATCATTTTTTTTTATTTAGCTGTAAATAAACTAATAACAGATAAGATACAAAAATGTTTTATTTAATTTTTTACTTTATTTTTCTCTGCATGGTTTTGAAAAATATATCACTTAAGAAAAGTATATTATTAATTCAGAGGATTTAATCTTTTATTTGAATGGAATTTTTTAGACGAGGCTTGATATTTAAGGCATTTAGACTATTGTCCTCATCTTTATTTATTCTTTAGGTGTTTCTTGTCAAACTCAGGAATCTTCTTGTCGAACTCGACATGAAGGTTCCCGAATTTGGCAAGAAAGTTCCCGAAACAAGAAGGTTTTCGAGTTCTGCAAGACACACCTGAAGAAGTGTCGAAGGAGATATCGGCCGAAACGTTATGCAAATAACAATAAAGATGAAGACAACAGTCTAAACACTCTAAATCATATCATCTAATCTAGTTTGTTCAAGGAGTGTTTAATGAAATCATATAGTTCAGCCATTAAATAGAAAATGTTTTGTGCGTCTTATCTATGTGCGTCTTATCTGTGTGTCTATAGAAAATGTTTTGTGCGTCTTATCTTGCCAAATAAAAAGAAAACCTAAGTGAATCTAAGTGAACATAAAAAAAAATAAGTGTACTAATTTCATAATTTTTCTCGGGGGTTATATATTCAACCCCCGTGCTTGTATCTATGTCAGACTACCCTTGAGATGTTTGTGAGGGAAAGATTTAGAATCGAAATGATCATAAGTGTCCATTACTTTAGCATATATATTTTTTCCATCAATAGATATCAAGTTGTCCAAAAATGCTACAGAATGTCTGGATTTTTTGTGATCAAGTTTAATGGAATCGTGTTTAGGGAAACACTTGGATAAGTCCCTTGTCTCGAAAAACAATGAGATAACGCTGTTATAATCCTTTTAGGTCGCACATAAAGTCTACAGGGAAACAGTAATGCACTGCCGAAGTAATCCAGTGGAAAGCTGAACAATAAAGACAACTTTATTCTCCTGCTTGGGTATCAGTATTGTCCTTCTAATCTGATTGTCTTTCTAAACTGGTTGTCAACTAATTGAAGTTGAAATTTCTGGTGTCTTAGACTCTCGAACAGATTAGTTCTAAGGCGATTGGCCTTAAGAAGAAGCCCTGAGAGGTTGAATAGTTATTTCAGAGAATTTGGTGGAGCACATAGCGTAACGGTTATCGTCATCAGCAATAAAATCGGTGACCTGAGTTCAAAACCTAGACGAGGCTGTTTGTGTTTCACTTCGCGCTAATGCCATAAGGAAAGGCATGAATACCTCTGTTCCTCCCCAAGCTATGGGTTAATAGTTGAGCAGACTGGATTCTGTACGACTGTTTAGGCAACCGGTCTCGGAGAAGGAAAACTCTGAATTCAAACCTGTTTTATTCCGCAGGAAAATTGACCTTGTGTATCTTTCTGTGCGTGGCGGAGGGATAGGGGTTGGGTTTCCTTGTTTAATGCCATATGACCATTCGTGGGTTATTTAATGTCAAAGCCATCCATGTATAAGAACAAATGTGATACGACTTAACCTATAGCTGGGGGGATAAGGGGGTTCATTCCTTCTCAAGGGTTTTAGTCCGAATAGGAACATAATAGCGCGAATAGAGGGAGGGTAAGTATTTATTTAAGAGAATTTAACTCAACATTTTCCGGTTAATACATTTTCTTTTTTTTTCGACAGAGATTGGGAATAAGAAGCATTTTAAAAAGAATGAATATTTTAGCAAATACCCACACAAGTGAATAGAGTGTTCACCAATGGTCCGGAAGACCGGAGTTCAATCCCATATCGTGTCATAGCAAAGACTTTAAAAATGGTATTTGATACCTCTTTGCTTAAAACTCAGCATTATAAGGTACGTATCAAGGGTAAAGTGGAGCAATCCAGGGAAAGGAGTATCGCCCTCCCCTCTACACCTCGGTGTAGTAGCTATTGAAAAGGGACCCTTCAGTTCGCCCTCGACTACGGTCGCCAACTTTTACTTTACTCCACCCCCAGCAAAAACAAACAAACAAAAACAAACAAAAAACACTAATAAACTTGGTCTGTTCCGTTGTTTTCAAAACTGTGAAAGAAAATAGATTCATACCTTTCTTAACAGTGTGAGTTATAAACTAATATAAAGTGTCTCATTCGGAATTTGAACACGACTAGCCGATTCCATTTTCCGAACTTATAACCGTTTAGCCATCACACCCGACCTGTCGTTACAATGCAGACATGCGTTGAATTTACATCCTTAATTTAATTCCATTTTAAAGAACGAAATCTGCGGTTCTTCCATGTCGAATTGTTTTAGCTCGTCGTTCTGTCGATATGACCATCCTTTGACCTAAATAAATATCTAAAAATATTCGATGAAATCGACAGGCAAAAATAGCAAGATGGCCGCAGGTTAACGGATCCTCTTTGCAATGGCCGTCTCTTTTAGTCGACGACAAACAGGATTAGAACCATTTTATGAATTGTTAATTATTTATAATGTTTCTTTATTGATAACTTTTAAATATTTAGAATATGTTTCGATTTTTTTATGGTGTTGTTTTCTTTTTAATTTTTCCGTTTTCTTTTTTTAATTTTTTTCCTCTTCAATTTTTGTTCTTTCTTTCTTTCTTTCTTTCTTTTTTAGGAACAGATTCTTCTTCTTTCGATTTCTTTCATATGACAAAGAAAAATGTAACCGATTCTGGTACTGAAAGCGGAAAACATTGTTTAGAAAGATAAAAGAGTATATATATATATATATATAACTGTGCTCAATATAATTAATAGAGCATGGGAGATCGGGGTTCAATCCAAAGACTCAAAAAATGGTACTTGATACTTCTTTGCTTAACACTCAGCATTATAAGGTAAGGATCAAGGGTATAGTGGAACAATCAAGGGAAAGGAGTAGCGCCCTCCCCTACACCTTGGTGTAGTAGCTATCGAAAAGGGAGACATGAGGTCACCCTCAACTAAAGTCGCCAACTTTCCTTTTTGCTTATATATATTAGTTATGATAGGGCAGACTTAGAATCAACTGAGCTTGGTAATCTAGCGGTCTCATGTGTCGGCAAGGTACTATTTACCAACCCCTCCGCTCGGGCAGGATATGACACAAGGTCAATTTTTAAGCGGAGTTTAACAGGTTTGAATTCAGAGTTTTCCTTCTCCTAGACTAGTTGCCTAACCAAGGCTGAAGAACCTAGTCTGTCCTACTATTTACCCATAGCTGGAGGGAGAATAATTGGATTCATACCTTTCCCAAGGGTATTAGTGCAATGTGAAATGCAATCAGTCTCGTCCAGGATTTGAACTCGTATCACCGTGTTCATTTCCTACGGCGATAACGACTACACCACGGGCACCTCCATGTGTCGGCAAGGTGACATAGAACATTGATCTTGTGTAGAAAGAAGAACTACTGTATCTATTAAATTTTCATTCCAGTGGTATCTGATAGCAATAAGTCTTTTTAATTCTCCAGCACCCTCCATATCATGCTCGTCGATTTTGTTTATGTTGTTACCTGGATGGTGTAGATTCTTCCTCAACTTCTAATTCAAGATCTGGCGAATTCGTCATCAACAATTCATACCAAACAATTTTTAAATCTGGATAATTGATGTCTAAGTAGACATAACGGTGGATTACAGAATATTCATCACCATCAATTCATAGCAGTAGAAATCATTGCCATAGACAAGTTGTAGCGTTGGATTACAGAACATACCTCGTCAACTATTTAACACAAAAAATTCATCTCTAACAGTTTTCGTTGCTATAGAAATGTTTGTAATTACTGTTAAATGGCGAAGGATTGGTTTGGTTTTGGTTTTCTAGCATATCTAACATTGTTGTTTATTTAATGCCAAATACTGTTTTTACATATATAATATATTGTTGCATACATATATATACTGGATAAATACTGACACAATGATAAACGATGCATCAAGGAAGACGCAGGAAGACTTCTTTACAATTATATTTTACCTCTCACTTTATTGCAAGGGTTCGAAAGGGTTGTTCAAGGGTTGCATGTGAGAGGGAGCTGGAGACCGAACATAAACTTCATATTTTGACCTCCACTGTTATGACCGTCACGTTGTGTCTTTCTTGTTCTCTTAGATTCTCAACCAGAGGTCTTGGGGTCCACTGCTGGGTGCTGGCTTTCTTTACTGCATCTTATCAGCATCTTCTCTGGACCCCAGTTCATCAGGGCTTCAAGCCCCATCGGCCTGGTGTGGCTTTCCTTACCACATCTCGTCTCTAACTGTCTGGAATTCTGCTGGCAACTGCTTTGGCACCCAACTCAACTCAATTATATAATAATTCAACGCCCACACAATCGCCCACTGGATCTTTGAAATCGAATGTTTAATCGTCATCAAGCGGAAATAACTGTCATGCAGTTCACAGGTCACTCTCTTCCGGTGCATCACTGTAGTGGCACCGTGGAACCTTCACCTTGTCCCATATTATAAACCTTAATCCGCCCACGCGATCTCTTTCGATTACTGGCTATTTGAATGTGTCACTTCCTTCCGGTGCATCACCTTGGAATAGCATTTTTGGGCCGGGTCGAAGGTCAAAATATAACAATATGATTTGCAAACAAATTTTTAGATGCTCACAGTTATATGATAAAACAGTGCTATTTCTTGCAATTCAATTTATCATAAGTCAACAAAGTAAAATGGCAATGAAGGGCTACTCTGCATTCCCCAAAGTTCCAGCATTACTGAAACCTCACAATCAGATTGTTTGATATCATATCAAGGACACTCTTTGGGGGTGGGGTCTTAGCCATCTGCAGAGAAGCAGTCGGTGTATTCTACAGCCCCAACCAGCTGAGCTGGATAGGTGTAGGAGTGGTGTGGGTAGTGAATAAAATAGTAGATGACAAATGTGAGATAGAATCCCCAATCAAATCGACAGTTTTCAAACAAAAAAAAAATTGTTGAAGTGATCGATTGTTTGATAAGTACGTTATAAGACTGACTGATAAATTTGAAATGCTCACAATCTCTCTCTCTCTCTATCTATATATATACGAGGTGCATACGATAAGTTTCCTGGCGTTTTTCGTATGGGCACTTTTATTGATAGTACACACATGAAACTCTAGTCCCCTTCGAAGTAATCTCCTCCGGCTGCAATGCACTTGTTGTACTGTTCCAACAACTTGTGGAAGGCCCCATGTAAGTCCTCTTGTGTGAGCGTGTCAATGACCTTCGTCACAGCCTTTTTCATCTCCTCAATTGTCTCATAACGACAGCCTCTGAGCTTAGGGAATAACCAAAAGTCACCGGGAGCCAGGTCAAATAGTCTGTGACAAGGATGGAGTTGTGGACTGGTGTATTGTCCTGGGGGAAATGCCACTGACCCGATTTGAAGAGCGCTGACCTCTTCAGACGGAATCTATTCGGGAACTCCCTTAAAACTTCAACATAGTAACCCTAACCCTAACCGTTTAGCCAATCAACTCTGGTCTATTGACTTCCTTACTCCTCCCACATCTCTCATCATCCCTCACAGACTCCCTGCTTTCCTTGAATCTCTTATGCCACTCAAAAACTGATACTCGTTTCATGCAAGACGGTCGAAAAGCAGTCTGAAGCATTCCCTATGTTTCTGTGGCATTTTTTCCAAGTTTAAAACAAAGTTTTATTGCATATCGTTCTTCTAAAGTGTCAGATT